>VOMN01082953.1:0-27179 GCA_014899125.1 Orchestia grillus | reverse complement strand
AAATACTTCTTTATGTGTGTGTCAGACTTAACCCGCTCAGCAACAAAGTCGTACCCGTTGCCTGGGTCTCAAAAGGTTAGAGTTGACTTGGACTTCAAGGGCATAGCTTTTTATACGTAATTTATAGGCCCAGTGTGCAAGCTGAGAACATAATCAAATGGTCTTTATTGACGTAGCAGCTGATTATCTGCATTAGTAAGTGTATAAATGGTTTCCGTTGTGATTACTTCTACAGGAATAATTTTACAGCTCTAAGAGTTAGAAGCTAAAATTTTTTATTATTATCCTACGCAGATGTGGTGTATGTTGAAATAATCAGCTGGAATTTAAGAGGAAATCTTGAGGGTAAGGTAAAATATTGGCACACTTATCACAATTGCTCAGTAAAATAATTAGCTGGAATTTGAGAGGAAAATATTGGCACATTTATTCCAATTGCTCAGTGAAATATCAGTTATCTCGCTAGGGGAAAAATAAACGCTTAGAAATCCAACATACAAACTGGGAATTTGTCTTCATTTATTCAATTTCTGACCTTACTGATAACATATCTAAGCGATTGGCTTCTACTCACAGTTTATTCGTAAGTCTGAGGCTTTGTGCCTTTTTGAATCTGTTCATTTTCCTTACACATTCCTAAAAGTAACAACTTGATGCTCAAATCGTCGGTAAATGTTTCGGATACTTTTGATCTACACAATTTTATTAAGAATAAGCTTTCCTATCGCACATGGCACCGAGGATTTCGTACTTGTAGAAATTGTTACTTCCTCTGAAGATAACTTGCCCTAAATAGGCCACAGTAAATACTGAAATCTCTTTCATTTCATCTAAAGGAAATGTTGTGTATTGTACGAGCATTTCCGGAAAAACCCTTAAGTTTGCAAATTTAGATATGGCTACTGCATCAATTTATGATTTAATGTGCCTCCTGCATCGCATACCTGAGGCAGTAGTACAAACATACCATGAGCTCATTTCCACGTAGCGCATTACGCCGACCTGCGGCCCATCAACGAATTACCCCGACCAGACTGACGGGGCATTCACACGGTCTGTGTAATCGACAGTGGCCGAGTGGATGCCACAATCACGACGATGAGAACTCCCGGGATAATTTGTTAGAGATTAACTCCTGTAGCTATACCATTAGCCGGTTTGAAAAGCCTTCAGCCATGACCTTTTTTATTGCCAATATCATCGAGTTACAGTAGCAAGTGTGAACTTCTTGTGATGACAGACTTCCCTTTCTTCCAGGGTCTCCGAGGTGGTGGATGCGTTCTCCCAGCTGTTGGATGAAGGTGTCAACGGTGGAGTCTTGGTGGTTGAGGCTGATAAAGATCCCTTTTACTCTAGCCCCGAATTACCATCTTAGAATTGATCATGAGACTCAGAGTTGAAAATCATGAAAGTCTTCGTTATCATCAGGTATGAGACCTCTTCCTGTGACTCAGAATCGGCGTCGCAAAATCTTTGTAACTCCTAATTAACGATTTGAAATGCTACTAGAGGCGAGGCTGTAAATTAACATATCGAAACTCTTCGTATATCCTCTAATTGGCACCCTGATTAACATCTTAATCTTGAACTATGTTGTTAACAACATGGTCTGAAATATGAATACGAACTTTTCTCACAAAGCTGAATATAGTCGGAAAAATCCTTGTGCCATGTCGATGAAATCTTGAAGCTCTCTAAACGGCAGTTACGCGCTTGTTTTATTACTTTTAGACACTTATTGATCGAGATCTTCCTGAATATCTTCAATTCCGATGCTGAAATAACTGTTCCAGTCGGCGATTGTTCTCGTAAATATTTTGCAATTGTCGTAAACTTTGCGAAGCGGAACAGCTTTTACTCCAGAGTTAATTTTCTAGACTTAATTCTTTCCCTGTCTCCCTCGTTTTATCTCGAACTTACCTTCAATTTTTTCTTTCAACTTAAAATTTCAATTGGTTTTATAATCATTCTGAAAAATTGATCCTAGTTTTTTAATCGAGCTCTCATGTTAAATTTATGATTGGACCCTAGAAGCACGTCGTTTCGCTCATACTTGAAACTTTGATTTTTCAGTTTAAGTTTCCTCAAAATTGATTTTATTTCCACACATTTTGGAATTGTACGGTGGTGCTCTCTATTTTCATGTGCGGTAATTCCGACTGAGCTGCCGCTGTCGGAAAGAAAATTCTTCAAACTATTCTTTTGAACTCCAAACCAGGCCGGGTTGTTATGAGCCTGTGATAGGAATTCGAATTCAGAAGCATTGTGTGAAATTTTTAAAAGTAAGACTTCATGCTACGGTATAAGAAAGAGAAAAGTGGGTTTTTGTAAACTGATGCTTTCGTATAAGATGTATTTCTAAGTACCATAAACGCCTTAGGAATATGGGAGGGTACTTCCCATTATTCAAATGTTTTCCCTATGCCCAAGCAATTTCTAAATATTCACCTCAAGTTGTTAAAATGAATTTTGAAATTTAAATTTAATTCGCATTCGCAAGAAGAATTTGTAAGGTTTGAATCTTCACAGGTTCTGATCGAAACCGAAATTGACTTTTTGTACTTGTCGAATGCACACAAAACTTGACAAGATAAATCAATGAGATTTTCATAATTAATACAATTTATATTGAATCTCATCTCACATAGAGCTACAGAATTCTGCTTTCATAATGCACTAATAAAAAATCGCATAATATTCAAAATTTCTAAGCCTCGTTACTGGAAATCAGAAATAGCCCGCTTCATTCCTATTGAATTTTATGGTAGAATTTGAGATCTCGTAAAATTACATCGTAAAGGTGTGTTGACCAAGGATTTTCGAAGATATGTAATGCGAATGGATTTGTGCCTGCGCTGCAATCCTTGTGAATCCAGCAGGCAGCGAAGCTCGAATATCTTGTTTGGCTGCGGCGCAGAAGGGAGTTAGCGATTCAACGTTTTCTCGATATTTGTTGAAATAAATTAATTCATGCGAAAAGCTAAAACAAGATAGAGAAAAATGGTCCTGTTACGATAACCAGTATGTGTTCAGAAGTTTATTTGTAAGATGCGTGAAATTCGTGTCGTTAAAGATCTAGGATTACTATGCTCAAAATTTTTGTGTAATATGAGTCTTCAATTTTGTGATGCCTGGATGATTTTTTTCGCCTTATTAGGCTGTGACGCCGCGTGCGACAGAGATTCATCTCATAAAATCAACAGTAAAATTATATTCACTTAATTAACGTATTTAAGGCATTTGAGCACCGACAGGAAAAAAATTTTCGGCGCTAAAAGTGATCCTTTGACTCCCACATATGCCGTCTCAGCTCCGTCACTTCGTAAGTCTTGATGTTCTACTTAATCTCCAATCGCTGGAGATCGCATTTCCCGGCTATGGTCTGCACGGAAAAAAGTGTGCTGCGAGAGATATGTAAATGGCTCAGCAAGATATGTCGTACTTAGTACATGAAAATCTGGCAATGATAACTGTCTCAAAGCGTGAACTTATGAATTTCTTCTGTTCCATTGTTTCGCTTCCATTTAGAATTTCACTATAAGTCGAAACTGCTCATTTTCACAACGTTTTCAAACTTACAGTATTTAAAGGATCAGTTCCTGCCATTTTTGGCTCTGTCTCTCACTTGGGTTTCTTTAGTCAAAAAGAATGGTTATTCTTGCTAGTAACTTTGTTTTGTACGTTTAAAATTAGGTACTCTCTAAATGCATAATCTTAGTTATTGAATGTATGTTCTCAAGGTGTTATGTTTAGCTTTGACCTCTATGATTGTACATTCACTGTGTAAAATATGATTAAAAAATCTCCGAGAATAGTTTAATCAAGGCAGCTTGTCACGTGTAAGCTTTTGTATTCCTCGTATCTTTATCAAGAGCTTACGTTTAGAAGTCTCAAATTCCTATTTTTAAGGTGCCTGGGAGCGTATTTTGCTCAGCCTTCATTGACTGTGATTGTTGTTGCAGTTATTTGTTCTCTAATTGCTCTATAATGGCTTGTTATTATTACTCGAAGCAGCTATTACTTTTCCAGGGTCCCATTTCATCATAATGTAAACAGTGTACGTTATCATGTGACCGTCTGATCTATCTTTGATATGGTAAGCAGCGGGACTGTCGACTGCTTTTTAAAGGGCCCTTCACACGATCAGGTAAAGTGTGAAGACAGTGCGGAAGACACCCAAATAAGGGCATCAAATGCAAACTTCGCTCTCAATTTTGGAGTCCAGAATTGAGAGCAAAGTTCAGATTTGACGCTCACATTTGGGTGTCTTCCGATACTGTTTTCAGACATTGGCTGTAAGTGCGAAGGACTGATCAGAGGATTGCTTCACAACTTCGTTTTTCGCTAAACTGACTGACATGTCACTTCTCTCCATGCCTCATGGGCCGCATTAACGGAAGCAATGAGCCACTTTCTTCACTGGTTAGCCTAACTAACTCATCATCATAAAAAAGAAGTATTAGATTCAGAGCAGCCTCATGCAAACACGGCATTGGATCCCTTGACGCGTAACTTGTGAGCATGTAAAATTAATATTTATAATGCAGGGCTTTGAGGGATTGCTATGTAGTGCTCAGCATGAACCTTATTCATCTCAAGAAAATGTTGAAATCAACATGAATCTTTGGCTTTATATAAAATCCTAATTGACAAGAAGACCAAAGCTTTGGATTCTTGATTTCGAATCGGTTTACGAAAATGTTTTTTTTTCTCGTATCAATTATAAAGAAATAATATCAGCGGAAATGATACCCAGTTTAACTTTTTTGCGGCTCCATTGATAATTTCACAAAATAATTTATGAAAATGCTTCGGTGAGCGAATATTTTCGATAATTATTGATGTGCCGGAGGCAAAGTAGAACTTGGCTGTGCGTTACAAAGTTGCGCAAAATACTCCATTAATTAAAGCGCTACGAATGAGTCTTTTCTTTTTCGTGAAAAACCTTAGACATATTATATGCATGTATCGTGAATACAATAGGGTCTTACGCGTATTTTGTCTATACGTAGTTTCTGGAGGTTTTTTAAGTTTGATGATATTTAATTAAAACAATGTTTAGTATATGCCTGCAGGTTTTGTTGAATTTGTGTTTTCATTATAAAAATATTTTTTTAACTGAGCACATACAGCGGATGGGAACATGCAATATAAATTTGAGATGAGTTCTCATAAAAAACTCGTATGATTTTGTTGCGAAATTAATTGTTAAAAATTTCACTCTCTGTAAACATAGTGTTTTCAGTAAAGATGTGTCAAAACAAAGCTTCGTCCCAGCGATTCCTTTTCCTTTGTTGCATAGGTCAAGGATTTTGAATGAATCGCGTCATGGGTGAAAATAGAAGCCATGGAACAACTGGTACGAACTCACCAACTCATTTTCCCATAGCTTTTGCTTGCTTGACATTATTAATCTATTTTTCATTTTGACATTTCTTACAATTATTTTGATCGCATACGTCTGATGAAGAATCTGCTGCGAGCTGTACGGTGAAGATAGAGCTACCTACTTTCAACTACTCAAGAGAAAAGTGATTTACTATCGTCGTAACAACACTGCGTTCTGTACGTACAGCGCGTTGCGTTTGGTTCTGATGTTTTAAAGAGCTGGGCACATCTTCTGGGCAGTGTTCTGCATGTGCTGGGCACATTTTCTGGGCACGTGTTAGGTTGAGAGTAGCTAATGTTGCGTTGTGTGACACCTCTTACCTGGAATTGATGGGGGGCGAAAGGACACGTTCACTACCGAAGCACGCAGTGTGAAACTGCTGTTCGAAGCTATTCTGTTGAGAATATTATCTATGGTCTTTATTCTGAATGAATGCTTTTATTTGTAGTTGATCCCCCACGCACGAATAAGCAAAGATGTCGATGATGAAATGGAAGCGTGAATTACAGGTCATGGAACTCAGACAGCGAAGTTCTGTCGCTGCACAATCTGTTAAGGACCCTTTACACGATCATTCAACGTCTGAAGACAGTATCGGAAGCCACTCAAATATGAGCATCGAATGCTAACTTCGACTGCGATCTGGATCCTGAATAAAGAGCAAAGTTAGCATTCGATGCCCATGAATCCAAACAGTCAGATCGTGTGTTTGTGTTCGTATAGATTTTTGTCAGAAAAAAAGTGTTTGAATTAATAGCTGTGAAATATACTCGTTATTATATCACTTCTCTTTTTATGAATTATCATTCCGGCTCGAGTTAGTGAAGTCATTGTGTCTAACGAACTTTCCTTTCAAATTTACGTAAAGTCAAATTCAGTTTTAGGACCGGACGGAAGCAGGCTCGGGGCAACACGAAATGTGTTATCAACTTAACTAATAACACTCTCATACAATCAAGTCGATAAAATACCATCAATCACTGACTTCTGGGTGAGGACATTTGATCAATATGGTCTGGTTCCTAAAGATATTTAGCAAACGTAATTAAATGAACATATCTATTGGAATCAACTCATATCATCCAATGGAGAATAGATTATTTGAAATTGATTTGTGTCATGAAGGGAGAATAGATTAGTTTAAAATAACTCGCATCGTCGAAAGGAGGATAGTTAATTAACCGTAAAAAGCTACACTCACGTTTCTTGGTTCTACTCCCAATAATAAAACATGTGAACGTGCGCATAGGAATATTACTCTGCACTGACCAATATCTCTGCAAAGTCTGTTGAGTTTAATCCTTCGCAATAGAGCGCGAAATTAAAGAAACTACGTGAGTTACCTGCGGCTGCCTGCACGATGTCAGGTAATTTTATTCGAGAGAGAAAATGTTTTTTGGAGTAACCTTAACAATACGCATCCCTGACTGGTAATTACGGGCTGGACACTCGTGAGAAGATATACGATTTTCTAATTTAAAGATCCTATCGAGTCATTCACAGCCAAAGAACTTTATTTAAGTAAGATTCCCTAAAATTTATAGAACTTATTAAGGCCCATATGTGTTTATATGTATAACTGTCCACCGTAATAGTTTAAAAGTTCATATTTGTAATATATTCTAAATAATGTAACACACGTGGCAATTAATTGTTCGAATTGTTTGAATTCTCTGAAGGCTGTGTAGTTTACGGCTTCGTGATAATTGTAATTTCTTCATAAATCTTCCGACTATGTTCCACGAATGCTTCAGGTTAACTCTAAAGTAAAATTTACGGGACTAATATGGTAAGGAATCTTCTTCAATTCTACCTCTAATGTCAATGTTTTCTGACAAAGGGATTTTTCAAACTCTGTTCTTGTAGTTTTTTAAATGTTCTATCCTCAAAATGTTCCTAAACATCTGGACATAATGGAAAAAGTATTGGAAAACATATTTCCATTGCTGTGGAATGCATATATAATATCTAAGCTGCCTAAATTTATCTGAGTTTGAGGCACAACAGAACTGTGTAGCTGCCCTGTCCTGGTACGAAGATTTTCTTGAGTCGGCTGCCGTGGACGTTTCCGTCGGGCAGGAAAGTCTTGAGGAAGCTTAGTCATAAATAAATTTGCAGAGGAGGACAAACCTCGTTTTCGATCATGAAATGCATGTGTTAAAATAAATAAAATGTCTATGCACACACATCAAGTAAAAGGTAAACAAACGAATACGCTTGACGAGTGCAATACGCGGCTAACAGCTTCAATTTCCTGTCGTAGAAAAAGAGGAAATGGGGGCTGCTATTTCAAGTTTCATGATCATTGTATTAGTATGGATCAATAAAAGAACACGTAGGTACCCAAATGTATTTCAAGTCAAGGTAGCCTAGCAAATTCTGGCTGCCGATAGCATAGCAATATTTTGTTAAATGCAGGTGTGTACAGGTAATCCCACTGAGGTTTCACTCTACGCAAAATGAGCGTAGGAATAAAATACCTTAGAAGCATACAACATTAATATTAAAAACTCGTTCAGTTTTTATATCTTAAATTGTTAAAAAAGTGCACTTACGTTTCATTAATAATTTATTTTTTCAGTCATTTTTTCAATAATTAATTGTGTTCAGTTATTTTATTAGTTATTCATGTGAGGTATTTGTCACGCATGTGCGGGGCATTTCCATGGTTTGAAGTCTCATGGCCTGTAGGGAAAGGAATCATGTCTGACTCGTAATGAGATGCGGGCCAGAACCTGCCCTGCTTCTTGCACTGACGTGAGGGACAGCACGATGAGCCTCTGAGGCACGACTGACTGTCAGACCGAATCGGTTCGAACT
This sequence comes from Orchestia grillus, assembly GCA_014899125.1. Lineage (NCBI taxonomy): Eukaryota > Metazoa > Arthropoda > Malacostraca > Amphipoda > Talitridae > Orchestia > Orchestia grillus. Next base: position 18,970 of record VOMN01082953.1, on the reverse strand, counting down.
GAATTAATTTTGATTCTATATATTTCTGAAATCATTTCTAAATACTTTAAGGTTTCGTACACGATAAGGAAACTTTCTGCGTTATTTTTCACACCATTTTTTACAGCATGTACAAGTTTAGTTACCTTACAATTAATTGTTTTTGAGGCATATGGAAAAATATGCCATAATGTTGAGGTACGATTCTGCAGGCGCCGAACGTACGTTGGAAAATTAGCTCCATGAGTTGAGGAACGAGTAGTACGATGAGTACGATGATGAAGAACTTACATCGCTAGTGAACTCGAAGGTAATGCTGATAGCGAGCGAAGCCTCATTATCAGCGAGCGTAGTGACGTTATCAGGACACAATGCAACCGATGGGGCAGGCTCAGACCTTGTGCTGTGATCTGTTCCATCCAGCAGCCCCATCGTGAGAGGCAGTTCCCTCTGCAACACCACTCTACTAACCGGCTTCCCACCCGCTCTCCCAGGTGTGTACATGTAGCTTTGTCAATAGTTTGTCAGGGTGAGGCGCGAAGTTATTCGAAGGCAGCAAAATAAGAAAGCATAGTAAGAAAATGGGTCAACCTAAAATATATTTGAAACTTATTTCAAACCTGAGTAGAACATATTATACAGTACAAACACATATACTATACATATCTTCCTTGTTATTAAGTACGATTTGATTAGTGTTCGATATTGTAAGTTGAGGTGTTCCGAGTATGTACTCTTCAGACAAAAGCACGTATTCAAAATACCTGGAACTAGAAATTTAGAACACAAATTAAATCGTGCTGTCCTAAGTGTCCAAAAGAAGTACGACAACATTCATATGTACATCGAGGACTACTTGTACTTCCGATGTGTACAGGGAAAGCGGAAGGCATTTTTTCTCTCTTGTTTTTGAGTTGAGGCATAAGCGAATTGGTTTTGTGTAGAGCGTTCCTTAGTGTATGACTTGCCCTTAAAAAGTTTACATCAATTTCATCTGCTCTTAAGCATCTATGAATGTGAATATGCATTGCTAATTCCCACAATAAGCTTACTTTTGTATCAATATGAATAATTTCTTATATCTGTTTAGACACAAAAGCTTAGAAAAGATTTTCTAATTTCTTCGGAAATGCTCTTTCACAATTCGCAGCCTCCTCCACAATGGGCGAACCGGTGATTCTCAGAGTGCCCGAGTCGTTCGGCTACAGCGTGATCACGGCGGCGCTGTCATTCTTCCTTCTTTTTTGGATGGGCATGCAGGTATGTACACAGAATGTACCATAGCACTTTGTACATTTTTTTCCGTTCTTTACTTTGATCTTTCATGTGGGCCTGCTTATCTGTTAGTTTTGAAGATAGGCTTCCTACTGAAATGAAGGCATCCCTAGAATACAAATACAGTTGTGCCCTTTGTGCATCTGAGTATGTGGGTATGACTTCCCGTGCTCTGTGTTGTAGAGTTGCCGATCATCAAGGTGGAATTTATCGTACTCGAAATATTTTAACAAGCTCATCCCCTTCAGCCATTAGAGATCATGCCTTTCAGCGTAACACAGCAGTGAACATAAATAGCTTTAAAATTTGAGATAGAAGGACAAGCTCTTCAGAATTACGAATCTTTAAATCTTTGTTTATGTTTAGAATCTTTGTTTATTTTTAAAATGAGATATGTTTAAACAATGTTAGTTTTTCTCAATTATCTCTAGTCAATAAGTAGGTTATCATGGTTTCTTTTACTGTAAAAAATTGTTTGTTATATTCTTCTTTGTTTTTCAGATGACTTTGCACTTCATTAGCTGATGATGAGCGAATGCTTGAAACGACCTAGTTTTTTACGAGTGGTTTTCTTCTCGCAAATATATTTTACAATTAAAAATATTTCATACATTTCATACTTGGTTCTCTTTTTTTTACTGAAGATTAGAAAACTCTCGAATGGATTCTTATAGGCATTATCTACGTCAAAAATTTCATTTCAGGCTGGCACGAGTGGAACTCATAATTTAGAGAACGCAAGAAACTCATGACATTTTTTCGACAGTTTCTTGTACGCGTTGAACCCTTAACTAAGAATAAGCTTGAACAGAAGAATAACGTGCGAGAAACAACTCATTTCTCCTTACTCTATTCAGAGGATATGTAACATTTGCAATAAGGAAGTTAAGTTCCGCTAAGATATATGTTATGAATTAAAATTCTAAATGCTCGCACTGTCTGGTGTGGACTGAGTCTAAAGTTTTTAATTCAACCTCCTAATCTTTAATGAATATTGTGACTTACAGCCAGTACGAAAAATTATACTCCTTTATTCAGCTATGGCAGTTTAAAGATTTCTAGATGATTTAGCTCACTTATTAAGGTGAAGTATTTCGTGCGTAACTATTTGTAAAGACAGGCCAGAGGAACTCACATTTCAATGAAGACTCTAATTTCGTAAATAAATAAGACCATTTCCGACGGATGAAACAAATCCCACGTACATGAGCTCTTTAGAAAAACTGTGAAACTTAAAGTGAATTCTCCAATCAGAATTTAGCAGCTGCACCATCAAGAGAATGTCAACTAACGACCATCTACGTCGACAATAATACCTCGTTCTTCATACCCATGTATAGAGTAACGCAAAATTAAATTTACATTTCCCTGAGAAGAATTATTTCACTTTGCCATAACTACATTGCAGTCACTGATAGCTTTACTAACAATGGTAACTGATTGGTATTCTGAATGGACATCAAAGATATGACTATCAGGAACAAATAGCTGACTTGATAAGCAGTACGTCGATGTTAGATATGCTCCTTTACTCTCTCATACTCACTATTATTTCGTTGCTGACTGCAAGTTATTCATTGACGAGTTAAATTAGTTAAAAATGCTCGTAGAGTTCCTTAACAGTTACTAGTTGAAGGGGTCAATTACAATAATTATCTGACCTCACGTTTTGGAAGAGATGCGCGTTCCGAAATGAAGAATTTTTTGGGGAGGAGAATTATTCAGGAGCTCTCTTTCTTCTCTCATACGATCACACATGTTTTCCAATGCGACATATTTTCGATGGATGTAGTCGAAAAGGATAGTCTGTAGTATATACATGTGGGACAAAAATACGTAATCTTTGCAAGGCATACACTGAATAAACAATAATTCTTCATGTCGTAGTGGAACATGCTTCGTTCGCGATTTTTATCCCGCCCCTGAGTGGGTACATGAAGAACAAACAAACAAAATCAACATGAGCGAGCTATTTCCTGCCGTGAAAATGGTCAAAATCAGTCAGTAAATTCAATCACATTAGTTTAGCCAATATCAAAACATGTTGAGAATGTAGTAGATATTGATAGGAATTTATTAGATAATGCAGGGATTCTATAATGTAAATATTATATACCTAACTATGTAAGTAGAGTACGTCATGATGCGTTATGCAATTTGTTTGTGTATGAGAATGTGTTGATAAGCATGAATTATCTTTGGATGTACGTTATCAAAATATTGGGTTACACTTGTATTAGAAATAAGCTACCTCACTTGGCGGCGGAATACTATCAGGTAAAAAATTAAATTATATAAAATACGATAAATAGATCAAGTTTCTCATATTTTGTAAAAATATTAGACAGTTAATTCAACATTTATATAACGGTTAGGCATATTAAAGTAGTAAAAAGCACACAGAAAGTGAATATTTTTCTCAAGTATATATGTGAATACAGCGGTTTTTACAATCGTCGCAGTTGATGAGACTCTGGTGAGCAATGGGTGAAATATGTGAACACATTTGGTGGCCCGCAGGTGGGCAAGATGCGCAAGAAGACAGGCGTTAAGTACCCAACAATGTACAGCGAAAAGGACAACCTCTTCAACTGCTACCAACGGGCTCACCAGAACACGTACGTTACGCGTGTAGTTTACCTGTGCAATCCCTGGGTTGGGATTGTCAGCTCGGGGGACTCACCAGAACATGTGCGCCATACATTTATACGTGATTATGTATTCCCTTAATCTGTGCTATTTGATTTAAAATAATTTTTTGTATCTAAGTATTTATTTGGTGTTTTGTGTTTAAATATTTAGTAATAAGTCATCAACTTTTAATTGAAGCAAAAGAGGTCCTTATGAAATTGTCGGGGAGATTTTGTGACAAACAGCAGCACTTGCCTGAGTCAATCGTGCTCGGTGGCCATAGAGTGATAAGAGCTTTATCGCTTTGTCGTGAAGGAAAGTGTAACTCATATTCCAAGGCCACTTGTCAGTCTTCTGATGATAAGACAAAAATGATTTACTCTTACTTTAGTCATGAGATAAGCAGGCAGAAACACTGAGCTCAATGCGATGCTCAGATGAGACTTATGCGGCGGTCGTCTCTTTAATTATGATAAAGGCCCGTCTTCGGGAGATAAATTATTACAGAGTTGAAACACTGAACCAAGAAGAGGTGTACCTACTATGTCTAATTACTGCACCTAATAAATAAGCACGCAGTACCAAGCACACGAGGCGTTCCTACTTCTGTAATTGCATTCACGCAGCCTGGTCAACTTAGAAAGTAGGATGTAATACATACGACTCGAGACAGCTCACAATTAAAATTGAGCTACAAATAACCGCGTTTGGTCCCTGTTTCATTGGTCGTGCATACATGTATGAATACATACGCATTTAAATACATATTTACATACGTCTCATCGTACATGCATGTACATCTGTACATGTATCCAGCTCGCATTTTCGAAACTGTGCGATTTGGCTAATGTAATATTTGTCATATCGCAGCGAATGGATGGTGTCACAGGGACGTGTACTGAGTTTGTCTTCTTAACTTGGTGGGACGCTGAGCTAACTCGCGTAACGTTCCGATAACGGAACCTGGTCAAAATTGCGTCGATTCTTACGCGCATCGCATCAATATCTCTGCTGTACAAGTGCCTTACCGTCAAAGTAATCATTCAAAGAGATTCAATTTTCGCAAATGCATCAGTTATGAGTTATGCAATACATAAGACGGGGGAAACAGCCCTCGTATAGATTTGTTCACTATTAAATGAGATTAAATTGTGCGAGCTGGAAGTAAAGAGCGAGGGTGAAGAGTTTTAGCTCCAGAAAAGTCCTATTAGTTCATGATCTCGTGATTTAGAATTTCATGAACTACGAACAACAAATTTTTAAAATGAAATACATCGGGATGAAAATTCACGTAGAAAATTCATAGTAATAGTTCCGAAGCATAAATTTTCGATCTCCAGTTACCAGCCCTTAAGCAGCATCAAGTTTTATGTAAACGTACCCAGACAACTGCAGGCTGTAACAATTGCAGTGTAATTCATCAAAATATTATTTGCTCCCCTGCACCGTCCCCAAATTGACACTTAAATACATAAAGAAAAAATTCGGTCCTAAATTCGGTCTCCGGGGCGTCGGTACGACGAAGTGGTGCTTAGCTTTTTATATTCCATAGGATTTGTTCCAGCAGTGATTTCATTTACTTCATTGGCGAGTCCCAGATGGGTCTATCTATTGTCGATTGGGCAATATCAAGAATTACAAGTAATGACAATTAATGATGAATTATCTACCGTAACTAAAATTATTGTAGTCACAAACCACTCCAAGACTCAAAAACATTGGAGGATGCCATACAGGAGCCCGTCACGTACGAAAGAGACTTTGAGTTTACTAATCTTTGAAACTTTCGATCCTAGCGTGGCTTGAACATTATACCAACTCATAACCTAATACTACAGTCCGTTTTTTAAAAGGCAAGGATGTAACCTTGCGTTCACCTTGTTCTCTTGTTCTAGGCTGGAATATTACCCCATATTCCTATGCCTTCTGTTGCTGGGAGGCCTGTACGACGGCTGCGTGAGCTCGCTCGCAGGGAACGTGTGGGTCGTCAGCAGGATCATTTATGCCAAAGGGTACTACACCGGAGGTAAACATTCAATCGCTTCTTCTTATGTTTGTGAATGTTTACTGAAAATTGATTGCGTGATATAACAGTGTCACTTTAAAGCGTGATTTTCATGTTAGAAACATTTGAGAGATATGAAGATGGGTTGTATATGAGAAACAACGTGTGTTGTACTTCAGTTTCATGAGGTCAGAAAAGAAGAACTTCACCGTCCCCCTACATCTCATCTCTCCAAAATCATTGATAGCCTACTTTACTTTAGCGTTAGGAATATTTACTTCGATCGACGCTTTTAACGTTCGGAGGAAAGAATGTTTCCTTTCACCAACACAGCGCCGCCAAGGACCATCGACTTCCGTTTTCTAACGTTGTCTGGAACGAAAGTGTGTTGTACTTCCGGACCGTGGGCAGCCGTAACAGTGATACCAATATGAGTTGAGTGGATGGCCCCATGTACACAAACTTCTTAACTTCCCGTTTCCTTCGTTCCAGACCCGATGAAGAGAGTGCCTGGCTTCGTGATCGGTCTGTTTGCCTTGCTGCCGATGATGTACTGCTCCGTCCGGGCCGGTGCCTCCATTGCTGGTCTCTTCTAAAGTGTATTCTTCTGGTACCTTTTCCGTTCCCAAAAGCCTGTTTAGATCTTTAATGAACGAACTTTTATTGAATACACCTTTTAAAATTTACTACACTGTTTTAATGTGTTTTTTAGCATGTACTGTTCGCAATGTACAATCTTAATAAATCTGCCGAAATTAAATTCCGCTGGATTTCCATGACCAAGCGGATGGACGAAGCTCTGATTGTCAAGTGTCGCCAATAACTGTGACAACTATCGAGCTCCTCGCACTCTACAAAAAGTGAAATTAACGCGCTGCAGTTGCCGACCCGACCCAACGAAAAGGAAAAAAAAACTTCAACAAACTTTTGTGTATTTCAGGATTATATTTTTAGTCAGCTAGTAGGAACCATTCTTTTTACACCGGCTCGCAAAGGGTACCTCGACCAACATGGTAAAGAGATTTCGTTACGATCGCATTAGAGCACGGCTTGGCGGGCGACAGCCGGCGTCGAAATCGACTTGAGCGATGAAGAAATGCAGAAGCTAGATCCCTCATTTCTCCGTGTACAAAACGAAAAAGTAAGTACGATCTCTCATCACAAATGTAGTCCTCAGCCAACGGGCGATGCATGCGCAGCTGAATTGAGTGCTGTGTGTGGACATCAGATCTGCGCACTAGAGCGGCTTCTCCTCCTCCTGAGACAACGAAGGGCTTGTGTGGGAGGCGTACCTGCTGGCAAGGGGGCGGGGGTGGACTGGGGAGAGGAAGGGGAGTCTACTTGTCTACTTGGAAGGAAGGATGAGGGGGTGAGGAATGTGTGCAATGCCGGTAGGCTGGATATTAATACGGATCTGAAATTGCGAGGTAAAATCAGTTTTTATGACGATAGCAGTCTGTTATGATGAGTATCACGCTCAGCAGTACATAATTACGGTGTCATTAGAGATGACGTACAGGTGTCATTAAAAATTCTCCATCATTAACGAAGCCACGAAGAAAACGTTCATCACGCGTCATCGGGAAAAGAGAATATAAAATATTCGGAGATAATGTTTCAGTGTGTGCTTCTCGAGGAGGTTGGAATTTCAAATATTAAAATCTTAGGAACTAAACACGAAACGGAACTTAGCTATAAATTTGCCATTTTTGCCTCCCAAGTAATTATTCCCAATCCTTGGATTCAAAGTAAGTGACTCTTCGGTGAAGTTCTTCAGCATTCGATTTTATTTTTAGGTACTCTGGAGCTAAGACGAATATTCTGAGATAGAACTTTGCCTAACTTAATTAATTGAAACATAAATCCCCCGTACCCAGTTTGGAAGATGTTGTTAGTGGGAATTTTCATCAGTAATTTCTATGTGGGTACGATAATCACAACCATTTGAAACAGTTTATTTTATTGATACCAATACATCTTGCATTTATATATAAAAGACGAACAATAAATACTGCAAACACGCGAAGAAAAAAGCAAACAATGATCTCTCTGACGCAACACAGCCAACTGAAGTGATGCTTTCTGAATACCAACGACAGGCCGCACTCGCCTCACCTCCGCTGCATTAGGATCGCCTCAGCAAAGCCAGATGTGTTGATGAAGGTGAGATTTTCTGTGTACTGCAGTGAGAACTGCGGAATTTTCCAGGGTAGTTCTTGGTATTCTACTGGGACGGCTGGCTTCTCGGAATTACGTTTTCTGTCGAGCTCTATTCTGCCACATTTCTGTGCAAGTTTGCTGCACAGCATTCTGCGCACTGCTCGTTATGCTGTGCACCGCTGAGCAGTATTTTGAGCTCTGCTCAGCTGTATTCTGCACACTGCTTTGCATTATTCTAAGAACTGCTCAGCAGTATTCTGAGAACTGCTCAGCAGTATTCTGCACACTGCTCAGCAGTATTCTGCACACTGCTCAGGATTATTTTGAGAATTGCTCAGCAGTATTCTGCGCACTACTAGGCAGCATTCAGTGCATTGCTGAGCTGCGTCAGGATGGAGGCAGTCCGTTGAGAGGAGTTAAGGCAATTGAAGTGAACATAGAGTCATGCCTCCGCCGAAGGTCGCGCCGTGTAGCGCTCAACCAACGCTACCCTGGCAAGCGTCACTGCTGTCCCTGAGTCCCTCGCCAGCATCGCTGCGTTAGACGCCCGTGACGAGTGTCAGTCACACCCGTCACACATCACACTCTAAAGAAAAGTTGGAATGGAAGTTGAGAGAAAACTGGGTCATTCAATCAAACTGGGTAGAGGTGGTAGTGGTAGCAGTAGTGGTGGTAGTGGTAGTAGTAGTGGTAGCAGTGGTATAGATTACAGGGCTTCAGTGACTCAGACTGCGTTGCACTGAAAGAGAAGGGACTATTTACAAAGTATGACCTACAGAAAATGAAGACTCTATGTACAATGTGTGTTCTCATACAGGATTCCCTACGAATTGATACCTCAAGTTACGAATAAAAAGGAAGAAAAGATAGCGAAAAAGGTGTGTAAATTAAAGAAAGTAGAGTGTACACGAAACATAAAAGTCTCAAAGGCTTAGCTATAGCTGAGGTAACCTAACAGTACCGCACTGGGGTCTCCAGTTTCCATAGCATAGGACAGATAAACCTAATTAACCTGACCTAACCTAATTAACCTAACCCTATTGCCTATCGTATTCCCCTAAAGAGGACGAGAGACAACGTGGATAAAAATATTTTGTACATTAAAAATACACATTGTACTGAAATATACACACAATAAACTGTACTCTTTTACTACATGATTTATTCAGCACGACTATCATTGCACGACTGCTGTATGAGATTCACTAGAAGAATGGGCCATGCAGTACACTCGTTATTCAATGCAGCACGCTCGATGAGGCTGAGACTCTACCGTGCTACCTATGTAGCTAGCGCCGTGCTTATCACTCTAGAGTCTAGGTGCTCTAGCAGCGAGCCTGGTCGTCCTTGGGTGCGGGCCATGCGGTGAAATTGTGATGATGAAGATCACACGTTGAATTACTGTGGGGAAGACTACACAGGGGATTGCCATGGGGAAGACTGCACAGGGAATTGCTATGGTGAAGACTACACAAGGAATTGCTATGGTGAAGACTACACAAGGAATTGCTATGGGGAAGACCACACGTCGAATTGTAATGGCAAAATAATTATTATGAAATTGTTAAGGAGAAAACTACTCGTAAAATGAACTTTTTGACGTGTCACGTGCTCACATGAGGACTGACTGAGCCTGTACCACAAGAGGGCCCCACTGCCCTGCTGACTGCGCCTGTACCACAAGGGGCTAGAAAAAGCAGTAAATTAATCTTCATTCCAACTGAGTTGACACACACAACAGTGCATTTTTTAATAAACTGACAAGACGTGTGAGTGCCGTGAGGAATATGGGCTTAAGGCTCCTTCATCAAGAGAAGTACTTCGCGGCATTTTTGTCAATGCTGTATGTGGGTGGGACAGAACCTGGGCCCTCCTCACTTGAAGTGGAGCTCGTTGTCCAACGCACGACGGAGGCCTCGAACAGGGTTGTGAAGGGTGGGACAGCAGCGGTTCTAGGTGTGGCTGGTGCTCGACAGTGGCGCTTCCAGGTGTGGNAGGTGTGGCTGGTGCTCGACAGTGGTGCTTCCAGGTGTGGCTTGCAAGCCACACCTGGAAGCTTGGGATGTTGGAAGCGACCAAATAACGCGAGACACCAATTCTTTATCGTGGATTTAACGACAAAGGAAACTTGCCTGAACATTGCAGTCTTTCTTCGTACAGGCTCTCGACTCTGTTTTCAGCCCAAGTTTTTACTCCGACACTCGTCCTGGAATTAGTAAAGAAAGACGACGCTAATTCTTCGCTTCCAGATTTTTTAACTTTGCGTTCATGGGATTAGCCTCTTTAACTTAGCTTGTTGACGTTCAGTTTTAAAGAAACTGCAAGAAATATCGTAGTGACTTACACATGATAAATAAAAGCAGTGGTTTCAAATCGGGTGCAAACATTTACTCGCAAGCAACCACCTCTGTAGGCATAGTCCATCCCCGTTAAAGATTTCAGATTTTTTTTGCTCCTGGCTTCACATATGAATATATTTAATAGTAAATATCAACCCATGAAAGATAGAGTCCACTACTCAATCAACAGAATACCGTCGTTGACGCTGGATTGTAACAGAGTTGCGACATCATGCTGACAAACAAACAAACAAATTTCATTCCGATTACTTTCGTCTAGACATGATAAGGCATCGCCATGTCCTATTCGCTATCATGTCATAGATGATTTTCACTTGACCAAGTGTCTTAATGTGTCTACAGAGTCTATCTTTACGACTTCAAATCTAAACATAGTTCAATAAATCATTTTTTCCGATAAATAATTTATAACTACTTCCTTTCACAGAAAGTAAAAATATGATAATCAAAAATGCAATATCCGATATGAAGTTGCATTGCGAAATACAAATAATTTTTCATGCATGACTGTTCAATCGTGGTATGCAACAGTGATATAAATTCGCTTACAGGCTCCTAAAATGACGAACACCATCGCGTCATCAGCTATAATGCCAAATATCCAATCAGGGTCACCCATCATCACTAACAAAAAAATTTGACAGGGTATTCTTAGCAAAGGAGCGCACAAGCATCATCAACAGTGGAAAAAGCCTGAAAAATTGGATCATTCCATTGAGAAACAATGTTGGTCACGTCTGTTTAGAGGAGTTAAACTTCGTACCCTCGTTGTTGATAATTATTCATCCCTCTTCAACGTGAGCGCGCATATATGCAATACTTAAGGCTGAATTCCAAACGATTTTGCATATGGTAAGATATGAATAACTTCATTTGCTATATTAACTGTATTCTACTTAAATCTACATTCTATGTGGAGAACTCAAGGTCTTCTTACTGAAAGCTGCACCTTCGTGCTCATGTTTAGCCGCCCAGGGGGCGCCGTGCTGGGTTTACTTTGACGAGGCAGAATCGAGGACTGCCAAGGATGCAGCATTCTCAGTATAGTCGAATGACTTCTTGAGAAAAATGAGAGGTGGTTTCAGCTTTTTGATCAGATATGAATTTTTAAGATTGATGATGGGCAGATAAGAAAACTGAAATATTTATTTCACTCCCCCTGTTAAATTTTTAAATGATATTTCAAAAACTTGATTGCAAATGAAAATTTTGATTTTAAATACTAATTACACAATTATACGCATTACACAATTATATACTTTTTTATGCAAGGAAGGAACCTTGACATGGGTATTATGCCATGTTGTGCAATTTTCACGCTCCCCTAGAATTGTGTAGTTATCTGTTCCTACGCGGATAAGCCCCTCAATTAAAAAGTTATGTAGACGGTGTATTTTTAAATGAGTTGAAAGGAATCACTAACTATAAATGTCGAATCAACTCAAATTTTCATAGAATCTCTTAAAATGAGCTCCCTGGAGAAAAAAATGGAACACCTATTGTTTTCCGAGGGTTTGCCATGGAGGAGGATGAGAGTCTGTCATATTCTGGGGCTGTTTCAACCACTCAGAATTAGGTTTTTTTGTTGAAGAATCACTCAAATTGAACCAGCATAGCTACGTTGAGCTGCTATATAACCAAGTTATTCTATTTCATATTATCTGAATGAGGAAAAAAAAGGTGGTTTACCTATCTTTTTGTATGCCAACTGCCGAGTGCATCGCGCTAAAACCGTGGTTAATTGGCGTGACAGTCATTCAGGATATGTCACTTATTTAGATTGACCAGCTAAATTTCCAGACACAAAGCCAAGATAAATTTTGTAGGAGACCCGTCCCGCATTTAGATTGACCAGCTAAGTCTTCAGACATAAACCCAAGAGAAATTTTCTAGGAAGACCTAGAACGACAAGTTAGACGCCGAGGAAATCGTTCACGGACTTGTGGCTGCACTACGAGATAAGTAGGTGCAAAAGTGATTAAAAGCGACCAGGTGTACATTAGGACACTTGTAGACACAATGCCACGTAGAATAGCCGTTATTATTTGTGCTCGTATAGGTCCTTTAGGCTTTACCATATGAGCAGAAGGGGACTCATTTTTTCTCAGGGGAGCTTATAATGCTATGCAAATTTAGCTTAATCATTAAACTCAGATACCTTTTTCAATACTTACTAATTTATTATTATAATGTTTTTAATGAACATTAACATATATCATAAATTATTATAATAGTCATTTATAAAACATATGTGTTTATTTACTGCATTATCTACGTTGTACCCTAACATGAGCGTCGTATATATGCACCTTCCGAGTTTACGCTCTTATTCATCATTACAACGATCAACAAATTAAAAAATACAAATCTATACAAAGAGGAAACGGTTTGATTTTTATTGAAAAATTACATTTTAGTATTCAGTTCATGGCCTTTACTCCTTTAAACGCTTAGGATGACGTAATATCACGGTCGATTTGCCGGAGACGGAGTAAAATTGTTGGCGCCGTCGTCCTACCTACCCGTGTCAAAGAGGTTCGTCCCCTCGAAGATGAAGTCTTACTTCATTTCCTTTTTCTATCAACGCATTTACCAAACATTACAAAAAAAGTGAATGACAAATACTTGCCTCAGTAGCGCTAACGCTGTTTTACATTTGAATTTGTAACTTTCGTAAAATTCCTTGAAAAATAAAAACAAAAAGTAAATAACTAGGAGTAAGACTAACTTCGAAATTCTCCCGCTAGGGAGCGCTAATACACTAATTTAAATATAATGTTTTATTGATATTAGGGTATCTATGATTTACTTACTTAATTTCTGTTATAAATCTCTATGAATACTTGTTTTTCAGTTGTTTTAGGCAGTAGTTAGCCTAATTCAACTATGTCAGATTATTTTGCGAAAGTGTATAGCAGCCTTTGGCAATAATTTTCTCACACACACCGACTTGGCACTGAGCCTGGAGGCACTGTCGCTCAAGAGAACGTGTTGGCTGAAGCCGTACAACCTCGTCGGAGGTATTTTTAGCTTCTGATTTCTCGTGAAACTGAAAAGCATCCTGTCAGTATGGGAGAAGAGAAGAACGGAGTTCCTAACGGTGACATGCCGCCGCAAGAAGAATCTTCTAAAGTTTTGCTTAATGAAGGGGCCGATGGAGCGAAAGGAGAGGTAAGAAGACACCGCTCCTATCACACGAGTTGGTTGCTTGATCGTCGGTTACAGGAAATGTATGTGGGAGTGGTCTCATGTCTACGACGCCATGTTTTTTTTTAATATTCGTAAAGTTATGCTTTTCTATTTGTAGGTCATGGTTGCGTTTCATATTTCTTGTCATTATTCAATTTAGCAATGGTTATTCGTATTAGTTAGTGTACTGTATGCTTTTTAACTATAAGTCACAATGAGCTAGTTTATATCATGCATGATATTGGCATTCAATTTATCCAAATTCTGACTCAATTATCCAGATATGGTTAGACGTGGCTTCAAAATGCAATATATATGTCTAGAAATAATGCAACTAATGCAAGAAGTAATAATGAATCATTAATATGTAGTGAACATTTTTTATTTGTTTCTAGGAGGACTTTGTTTTCCAGCCTTGAGTTCAATTTTTTTCTAAGTACTCAATAATACTGACATGGTTAGCTAACATCTGGGTTTAGTTAATATTTTACGTGACTGCCACCAACTGCCCAGAATGTCTTATTCATTGTACAGGCTTCATTTTAGTGTCAATGGATGTTTTTTTTTCTGAGTGATGGAATTCTATTTTCAAGAGGTTTATATAAAAATAAAATGATGAAAAATTACATTATATTATAAGACCTGTATCTTGTTCATGTGTTTCCTCCCAGACACATTAGGGTTACATTACATTATGATTTAATTAAGGCTACATTAGGGTTACATAATTTTATGAAGGGTTATGTTATAAAAAGTTTATTTCATTTATTTGAGAGGCTGCTATGTGATAGAAAGACATGAAATTGTCACCCAAATTTCTTCACAGTTAGTAAAATTTTGATATAGTAGTACAGGAATGGTTTAAATTTCTTCTAATATAGCTTTTTCTATGCATTAGAACTCGTTAAAATTAGGGTTTTAGCCCTCAGAAAAATAATTCTTATCCAATGACATAAAGATGAAGGCTATAGCCTGAACAGGATCCTTTGTACAGTTGGTGACAATAAAGTAAACATTTACCAATTTATTCATTTGCTTAAAATTGTAGAAGTTGGGTTTTGCAGTCTTTATTACATCTTGGATGAGTGCTTGGATATGTTCATTTATGTGAAGGACTCAATTTTCCTAATATGACATGGGTATATAAGAGTTTAAGAAGTGATGAGGGTTATTATGGTTTACCTATCACATGGATTGTGGCAGGACACACCTGTATTCACACTGCCATTCAAATAACACAAATGAGTGTCACTCTACAGTAATGAAAATGCATGAAAATAGTCACATAAAAAGTGTAAAGTACTGTGCAAAAGATATACCCAGAAAAAGTTTTGATTTAGAATCTTGCTTATGCACACCCTATAAATTTCACTTGTGTTCAAAAGGAAATGGCAGGAGACTGATTGTTGTGGTGGCTGCACGCTGTGATGGCACTAAAGTGTGGTGTAGACAAAACACAAGGGGATGGCGTATCTGTAAATTTTTCTCACCATTGATAGAATTGAAAGTAGTAATTAACAAATAGTGTAACTGTGAATTTCTTTGATAAAGAATTACAGCATAAAAAGGACTCTCTATACACGTTTCTAAATGCCACTCCATAGAGAAATATAAGAATAACTGCCTATATGTTGGTGCAATTTTTTTTTTAAGAATGAAATGAAATGGTAACAGAAAATGTCAGACTATCTATTTGCTCTCTTGAGTCAAGCAGTTATTTATTTTTATAACACTAGGTATATATTGGCCAGAAAATTCTAAATTTAAATGTAGTTAAGTACTTATGAGTCATTTTAATATATTGCTATGAGAATTCTTGCAAATACATTCAAATGTAATATAATTACGCTAGTCTTTTGAGAGTTCTTGTTTACTTTACTGCAGTCAACTGCGTAGTGTCCTTTTCATCCTACACCCTTCATGTTAATGCTATTAGATAAGATTATTTCTGAGGTTGGGAAATATGTTTTTTGATAGTTTTAGAAGCATGGAAAATTTATATAAAACTGTATTCAAACTATCTTCATATATAAAACTGTATTCAAACTATCTTCATAATAAAGGAACATGTTGGTACAAACTTTTTACAAGTTCTGATTTCTGCTATTCTGCTTATTACTTCCTGTAATATTAACAGAACAAGTCTTCTATCCTAACCTGACCTCAGTGTAACTAGGAGGAAGCACAAGGGTGGGACTCAGGTTTTATAGGATAAATTAATTTTTCACAATTTTTTTGTCAGGAATCTTTTGAAACTAAGTTTCTGCCCTTCAGAAGATAAATTCCTATCTAATGACATCAAATTAAATGCTGGACATTGAAGAACCTTTTCAGTTGGCTGCACTAAAGATAATTTTAACTTTTTTTAACAATATATGCATTATTATGCTTGTGTTCTTATTTGATCAAAATCTTGGTTTGTGATTATAGTCGTCAAAATTTGTGAGCAACCATCTATGCATGTTGCTGAGATTTAGTAGATATATTTTTAACATGAAACATTTGTCTGATCTGTGGCACTATGAATGTTGTTTTAATGTGTGTCCATATTTTCTTATTCAACCCACAAGTCTGTGGACCTTCAATAATTTGAAGCCATTCTCTTGCCTACTTCGTATTTTGTTGTCCAATTTTAGTTTGTGGAACAAATTGTGTAAAATTATTTTACTGAAGTTCTAGTTATGTCTGTATGACTCATGGGCCTCCATTGGTATTTGCTTACAGGAACCTGCCATTGTGCACACCAAAGTGGACATGCCCAGCTCCAAGGAAGAAGATGAGTTTCGAGGGCTCACAAAGGCAGAACTCATGCAGTTTGCCAAGGACCCATTCTGGGTCAGACTCAGGATATTTCTAATGGTCTTGTTCTGGTGAGTGGAAAATGTCACTGAAGTTATTAGCCCTCTGTTAAAGTACAATTGGAATAATATTTGTGTGTGCTGTGGTACTTTATTATGTAAATTCTATCTTATTTTCAATATCAGAAGTCCTGTGTACAAGAGTTCAGCAATGCTATGTAGGGTAAGCAAAGCTATGCGATTTAGCAAATTTTTAAGTGATAAACTTTAAATTCATGTTAGCTGCTCTAAATTTATTCTCAACTGTATTATATATAGCAGCATGGTAGGACTTGAGTTATAATTATGTCCCTGTTGTAGTGTTTAAATTACATCCTGAAGAAGAACCTGACTTGAACACTGAACTGTCATACAGCAAGTTACATGGCCATGAAATTCCAGGCTTGCTTGGGTGGTGATGTTGGCTCTTGCCATCTGGTTTGTGATCCGTGCTCCTGGCTGTGCCCCTCCCCCCACCATCACTTGGATGGAAGAAAGTGCCATGCTGGAGGTTGATGTCAACAACATGGATCCTAGTGGTGAGCTTTGCATGCGATAGTATAAACATGATTTGGCCCCTCATTTACTAGTGGTGAGCTTTGCATGTGATAGTATAAACGTGATTGTGCCACTAATTTCCTAGTGGTGAGCGTTGCATGTGATAGGAATGTAAACATGTTTGTATCATTGTTTTTCTAGTGGTGTACTATTAATTTTATAGTGATGTACCATTAATTTATTAATGGTGAGCTTTGCATGCAATAGGTAAGAGAGTAAATATGTTTATATAAATTTTTGGAAAAAATAAATTTTACTCCTAGAATTCCATTTACCTCCCATAGGACATTGTGGTCATGCTATAGGATCTCGTATGCTGCCTATTAGAGTGCACCATATTACTTCTTCTCTCAATGCCAATTATTTTGATTTTGTTCATGTTGATTTACTGTGTGTGACCATTCATTATTTTACTATCGCGTAAAATATATTTGCTATAAATATTAGGCTGCTGTTCATTATGTCTATTTCTACTCATGCTTGTTGGCTGTGCATTTTAGGAAATTCATTTTTATACTTGGAAGTGTAATTTACGATTTCAGGTTCTTACACTCAGTCCTTACTTGGTGGGGGAATGACTTGGACAGTCATGCCTCACATGACAACTAACACTGTACAAATTATTATTTGCCTTGTAAATTTATCTCGCGAGTTTGACAGTTTTTGGATTTAGCGGCTGGAAATTTTCGTGTCATTTAATATTCCTAAAACTACTTCCCTTGCTTGCAGATGCTGTGTCGCTGGTGAGCAGTCTTGGCGTGAGCTCTTTCTACATCCCTGCTCTGATCAGCGACCACGACTTCTACAAGCTGAACCCGAGCTATGTGGCCGAGAAGGTCATGGATATGCTCGAGGTAAATTTCTCGTTATGGTAGCCTGGCTTCTGCTGTGCCTTACGTCTGCGATGGCTTGTTGTCCTGGTCTCTTTGTAGTACCAACTTCAGGTGCTTTTAGATCAGCGCTTCCCAAACGGTCATGTTTGACCCCACTGAATTGTAGTGAATTCGTTTTGGGCGATGCAATAAATTTGTCAGTAAATTGGAGTTCACATGATACAAATTATGTGATATTTTTGCCAATTTAAAGAATGTTTTTAAGCATTTCCCTTCCTGTATCTTACCAAACGCTCGTTTAGGAAAATATTTTAGGGCTGTAACCCTAAACCTTTTGGAAGCATGGCTTAAGTTGGAGTATAGGTGTGGGCTCTAGCTAGTACCTACTGGTTTTAGCTTCTTTTTAAAAGTGTGGAGACAGTTGACTGACTTTGCCAAGCTGTCGAGGAGCTCCTTTTAGTGTTGGGCGATTATTACTTCAGTGTTGCGAGCAGTATTGATCGTATAGATCAGCGACTTGCTGGAATACGCGTGAGAGTTCCGCCATCTCCTGGTACTGGTGTGCGCTACAGCGGCAGGCCCGCGTAACGGTAGTGATGGTGGCTTTATTTATGTGACAATTTAAATTTTCTATTGAGTCATTGCGATTTATATTCTGATAAATTCAATTAGAAAAAATGGAATTCTGTTTTGAAACGTTTTGGGACTCAAAAGCCCTCTACCATTTTCATGAATGATAATGAATAATGCCTTTTTTCTCATTATTTCGAATCCTAGATTTCATCATTTTACCTATTATAACTTGTATTTTAGGTTAATTACAATAGGTAACTTACCATCATTGTTTACCAGGCATTTTCGACTGGCGAGACCCACGGAGTAACGGACTTCGTGTCAAGCCCCGTGAAGAGCTACCACTCGTGGGCCGTGAACACCAGCTACAGGAACTTCGTGAACAGCGACCGCACCCTCAACTACGCCGAGACCGACCTCGACGCTGAGCTCCAGGTGATGGTCTGGTGGAGCGTGGGCTCGCTGGTGTTGTGGGGGCGGGGCTTGTTGTTGGTTGTGGAGCTTTGTGGGGGTGGGGCTTGTTGTTGGTTGTGGAGTTTTGTGGGGGTGGGGATTGTTGTGTTGGTTGTG
>VOMN01082949.1:0-24711 GCA_014899125.1 Orchestia grillus | reverse complement strand
CCTTCCCCCCACCCAGGTCCCCTCCGCACACCCAGGTCCCCACCATACACCCAGGCTACTACCACACCCCCAGACTACCATCAAACACCCAGGTCTGTAACACAAACCTAATCCATTACCGCACACCCAGGCTACCAGCCCACACCCAGGCCCCACAACACAGCCAGGCCCCCACAACACACCCAGGCCTCCACAACACAGCCAGGTCCCCACAACACACCCAGGCCTCCACAACACACCCAGGCCTCCCCACACACCCAGGTTCCTACAACACACCCAGACCCCCACATCCATCCCCACCTCCATTAAGAAGCTGCCACAAAAGTTAGCATCAGAACAGGCCCGTAACTTGCACAAATGCAGCTCTGTGCCTGCACCTCACGCAGCCGACGTAGCCACAAACAATTTCCTAGTTACTGACGGAATTACTCGTACAACTATGATACAAGCAGCGAGAGCTCCGCTAGGAGAAAAAGTTAACATTTCTAATAGCTCAGAGGTCCTTTTGAATGTAGAACTGACCACGAATCGCAGAAATTGCTTGGCGCACACTTGGAAAATCGAAAGTAGACCAGGAATTTTGAGAACAAATACGTCCATAGAGCGAACAAATCATGCGTGAGCTCAGTGGTACTCCATTGCCATCAAACGTGCGCCCTCGATGGGAAAATCTATATTTGATAAGGTCAAAATCAGTGGAAGATAATTTAAAGTTCTCGTGGCAATTTGGGAGCCGGGTGTTTGCAGTTATGCACTCGCTCTAGCTAAGCAAGCCGTAGAATTATATTAATGACGCTAAAACAGATGATACTTCACGTTAAACATGAGAGGCGAGGCCGACCGTACCAGAACGTGTAATCCTCTGTCCCAAACGCGTGATTTTGCCCGCGTAGCACATCATCCGCTGCTTATCAATAATGATTCCTGCTTTCTAATTAACTCCTTGGATGGCCAAGGCTGTAAATTTTCCTCGTAATCATTGGTGCAGCATAATTTAGTAATCCTGTAACAGCATTAAGCAGCGAAGCTCCCTCGCTTTGCGCGCTGCTCCGCAACTGCTCCTGGGACGAATGGCACCACAACTTCGCGTCAGCTGTGCGGCTGCGGAATACGTCCTCTCTTATTGGGATGTGTAGGAGGTATGCGAGGCGTGTCCTCTCTTATTGGGATGTGAAAGAGGTATGCGCGGCGCGTGTGGGACATGCAGAGGCTATGCAAAGGGTATGGTTCATGTACGTATAGGATATGCATAGGGCTTGGTTTACCTACGTAAGGGATATGCATACATAGCTTTGTATGAGATTTGTATGATACGCTTGTGGAATACGTATAGCGTGTACATGAGAAAGGCTTGGGATGTATTCTCGTATTTGTATGAGATACGTGTATGGAATTTGTCGGGGATATGTAGGGGGTATGTTAAGGATATATATGGGATATGAGTAGGACACGCGTGTCATACAGTATGTGTGGGATAGCCTACGAATGGGATATATACGTATTGGATACATTTGGGATACGTATGATATATATATATAGTGCACGTATGCGTAAGTAGTGCTTAGATATGCTGCACGTGACTTGCCTTTGCGTTAAGAAAGAGTTGGTTCGGTGTAATGCATCGGTAGCGTTTTCTTGCTAAGAGTTGGAGCTGTGAGTCGGGGTATTATGTATTTTGAATCCCTCTCTTCGTTCGGTAATTTTGCACGCATTATGGTGCTAATTTATGCCCGTGTTGTATCAAATTATTCAATGGGATATTAATTTATACACTTGTGACATTGAAGTGCAAACTTGCCGTACTAAATTGTACTTTTTTTATCCTAAATTGTACACTTGTGTTACTAGATCGTGCACATGTGAAATCAAATTGTGCACTCGTGATACTAAATTGTGCATATGTGATGTTAAATTGTACACTTAGTTTAATAAATTGTACTCTTCCTATACTACCTTGTGCTTTTGTGATAATAAAGTTTACATTTGTACTAAATTATATACTTGCTATACTAAATTGTGTTTTTATGATACTAAATTATTCACTTTTAGTGCTAAATTATTCACCGGTAGTACTAAATCGTGCACTTGTGATACTAAATTGTACACATGTAATACTAAATCGTGCACTTGTGATAATAAATTGTACAACCGTAATACTAAATCGTGCACTTGTGATACTAAATTGTACAACTGTAATACCAAATCGTGCACTTATGATAATAAATTGTACAACTGGGTTACTAAATTGTTCGCCTGGGATATTAAATGTAACGCTAAAATGTGACGTTAATTTATACCCTAGCGATACTAAATAGTACACTTGTGCGCACATTGAACTCAAGCGTTAAAATTAGAGCGGTTAAGCACAAGGCAGTCACCGATGGAAGGAGACGAAATAGGCGCTCTAATGGCACAGTGGACGCATTTTGCTAGATTTGAACTTCTGAAGTTGCGGCTTTTTTCCAGTTGAAAAAATTATAATATTGTGTTTACGAACACGATTACTATACGACTAGCTTCGACCTTAAATCTGCTAATAATGAAAAGTTTCAATTTATACCTTTTAAAAAAAAGCGAAATTCGCATTTTCCGAATTTTGAGGAGAGATTAAATTATCACACTTCCCATTCGAAAGCCTACGTGCGTGATAGTGTGCAATATCGGGAACGTGAGTGAAATACACATACATCAGTGCTGCTGGCTCGTACATGACTCATGCCTTCGTTTCTACGTTTTTTCTCAAAAAGACAGAGAGTAAAACCATAATTATTCACTGGTGCTAATTGATTGAATTACAGTTTGCGTGTAAATCTCTGTCAGCAAATCGGTAAACATCAAAAATATTTAACCATAAAACACTATATCAAGCCTGAACTTGCCATAACTATCGTTTAAGGGCAATAAATCAGCAAAAATTCAGTTGACACAATCTTGTACAACTACACACCTTAGATTCAAAAGCAAACGTGGCTCAAGATTCACCTTTTCAATCCCATAACACTCCTCGGACCCTGACTAAAGACTCACATGTGTAGGTAACATTGCAATCAAGGACTCAGAGAGTAGACATCACTGCAGACTGCTGCGCTCCATATATGCAACACCTCATCAGTCCGCTAACGTAATCATGAACACTGGCAGAATTCTGATCTCGATATTCGCAACACTTTGCTAACCTGAACGCCGGTAGACTGTTCCACTCGATATTTGTATCAGTCTACTAACGTGAACATGAACACCAGTAAGCTGCTGCACTCAATCTGTATTCCAAACTCTGCAAAAGTCTGCTGACGCCAACCTGAACACCAGCAGTCTGTTGCGTTCGATATTCAACACTGCAACAGTTTGGCAATGTCAACATGAATACCGGCAGTCTGCTGCACTAGATATTCGCAACACTGTAAAAGAATGCTTACGTCAACATGAATGCCGGCAGTCTGCTGCATTAGATATTCGCAACACTGCAACAATCTGCTAACGGGAACGTATTTATAACAAAGATTCTGAGCTCCGTACAGTGATCATCGAGCCTCCGCTTGTATCATATTGAAAGAGAGCGAGAGCGTGTGTTTGCAAGCACGAGATTGTTTTGAGTGCGTGAAGGGCGGGAATGCGGGGCTGGGGCTGCCACTCACGCAACTTACGGCGCTCAAATGCATCAAACGAGCGCAAATTCCATGAGAAGAGCACTCGAGCACTCCTTTCGAGCGCTCTCCACAGTCTCGCCCTGTTTTCTTTTGCGAAGAGCACTTGCACTTCACTCTCATGTGATGTGCAAGAATGGCCTCAAGTATGGCAGAGGAAAACCTCCTAGACATCGTTATGGAACTGAAATGTTTCTTTAAGGCAGCCAGAAGCGTCGTCACAGAACGAGCAGGTCAGAATGTGGGTCTGTGCCTTGCAGGGTCGAAGGAACGGCTGTCAAAGGTGGTCATATTTTCTCTTTCTTTCCAAGAGCTCCACTTTATGAATATGAAAAGGCACTGCGATGAAAAGGAACATAGGAAGCATAAGCTAGTGTCGCCAAGGTTTGTTTATTTATTAAATGTCCCAGGCTGGAGACAGTGAAAAGTGAGTGAGCAGTCCTGAGGGAGAATTCATTTTCGTCAAGAATTATCTCTCGGCTCCGTTCAAAATATTCAGACATGAGCATAAAATATTTTGCTGACAACAAACTGTGCTCGTATACAGGCGAAAAGTTCATGCAGCTACAAGCAGTGAGATAAGTTCTGACTTTCAGCATAAACTTCTTTTCCCTCATTGTGGATACGATCAAATGGTTGAGGAGGTGAGTGTCCTGAGTTACAGACGGCCAGCTCAAATCAGCACACGAGAAGTGAAGTGTGCTCAAAAACTAAAGTATCAAAAAAATGAAATTAGCAGAACATTTCTTGACAAATACGATCGACGCAGTCCTCAAAAGCCGCAAAAGATAGTCACGTTTTATATCATCGCATCAAGTCGTTCAGTATTAGCAGAGTGCTTTGCAATGAGCATAGTCCGTTCCTTGTGCAAGCACAGCTATTTGTAGATGAAAAGGTCCCATATGATATCGTTTTTGCTCTACTATACTTCTAATCGTTAGCAATGCAAATTTTAACGAACTATTCGAATACTAAACACTTCATTGACACTTAGTTACTTAGTTTGATTCATTTATGCTATTAACGACTGCAAATGGAACCATGAAAGACAAGCTTCTTTATTTTGTTTGTAAATTTGTATAATTGATTTGCAAGTTTAGTTGCAAAATCGTTCTTGATTGCACCGTTCGTTTTAAATTAATGGATAAAGTAGGCAATATATACTGCTACGTCTGTTGGAAAATGAAATGAGAATAAATTTGTTTCCTGATGCAGAGGCAACTACAAGCATTACGTTTTTTTTTAGATGAACTCGGAAATCAGAATCATGGACGACTTATTTGAAAACGTAGCGGTAAAATTTTTCAAATAATGGATTTGTTACTTCGTTTATCCGTAAAATTCATTCGGAAAGCACACATGAAATAACTCTCATTTCGTATTCATCCCTTTTTAATACAATATTCATTTCTTTTCTGCCCTAAGTGTAGTATTCCATTAGCAGAGAAACAAGCTCTCGCGTTCCATGGCTCTGGCATAGCACTTCGCACCCCAAGAATTATATTCAAATCTTTGAGCTCAGCGTGCTTTTAGCATCGCTGTCAGCCTGTCTAATATTTGACTAGAAATGGAAGAAGCAGGGGTTATTCAGATTTCAAACCAAGCCGGTGGAGATGACTGAAAATATTTGTTTTAATCTAAGACTGACAGGCAAGCGCAAGGCAAGAATCTCTCCCCGCAAATCACGGCGCGGTCTTTTAGCAGAGCAACTGGACCGAGGTGCGAACGGCATCCACAAGAACGCGACTCTCGTCTGTGAACTCCTTCACGGCGTGAATGTGAAGGCGGCCCTTGATCGGGACTCGCTATACATCGGAGACCCAAGCACATTTTGATAGGGCGAGCAAATGATCTCTTGTCAAGTGTTCCCTTTGTTCTTGTGTTTTTGTGGAAGTGTTTGCCAGAAGGCTCCCTCGAATGATCGGGTGATTTTGCGTCTTCTGCGTATATGGAGACGTATTGCGAAGTGCGGAGTACAAAATTTGAATGAATTTTATCGTACTAGAAACATTAATATCATGATATCTCATAGTTTTATTTTATGAGTAATTAATTAAACTAAATTTCAGTTAGTTTTTATGTATTCATTAGCGCCACCTATGGTTTGCACTAGCTAAAAATAAAAGTATCGGGCTGTATAAATATTTTTATTAAGATGTTCAGTTATAAGCTAGGTAGATAATTATCATAAAACGATTGAATATATTTTAACATTGCCACTCAATTTCAAACAAGCACTTAACATTTCCAGTCTCACTAAAATGTACTACATCGAGACATGAAGGTCTGCCTTCGTTCCCTCCTTCCGTAGACCAAGTTGCTGACTGTGCAATGTAAAGAAAATAAGGAGAGGCCTATCGCTTATGCCTAAATACGCCCCATACCACGCATGTCACTGACGTAATGCATCGAATGCCTCTAGCTGAGCAACGCAGGAAAGTTGCGCCCTGAGCGGCGAGTACATTTTCCTGACCTAAATTAGAATTTCGTGCACCTGAGTGACATGGTCCTCTTTCTTGATAACTTTCATTCCTACCTTGACCTTGAAACTAGGCTTAACCGTAGCACATACATTTCTATGACTTTGAAAAGTTATTTACATTTCAGGTTCAAAATAAGAAGAAAGTTGGCACATTTAACAGCGCAACATTTTAGCCCTCTCTAGATCGATCTATCGTCCCGGTTAGTGTCGTGAATTGATAGTCCTTTCGCCATACTAATATAAGAGTAATTTTGTTAAGCCATGGAAGAATTGCCCAGTAACTGGTAAAATGTGCAATAAATAGAACTTAGATAATGAGAGTAATAACAACATTTTGTTGTCCATCTTTTGAAATCGTATAAACTTAAGTAAAATTGTGCCTCAAGTGGGTGCCTTCAGGTTGTATTAAACTAATAGGAACTTTTTCTCGATTGTGGTCAATTTTCAAAAGTTGTCGAACTGAACCGAGTTCGGCCTGGCGCACGGGCGGCGCTTGTACTCTCCAACACGTGAGATCGTATAGTAAATTGGGTATGAATTTCCCCCTCAGTTTTCTCGCATACATCGGTGACGCGTTCCAAGTAGGCCTAAAATGACGGTAATGGGTTGTATTTCCTTATTGAACACTAATGTTGAGCGAAATGATTTTTCAGCAAGCGTTGGAGGTGTGACTGCGTTATTTCATTTTAAATTCCAATATTCATAGAGGCCAATGTACATACTTGCGAATCACAAACCTACGCAGCACCACGAACGGCTTTATAAATATCAAACAAGCCTCTTCAAGCCCAATTCATTGGTCATTTCAGATTCCCAGTTGTCCAGCGCTCTAATTTGAAGAGAAAAATTCAGGAGCCTTTGAGACGAAGGTTTGAAGAGCCAAGCGCAGGGCACACGGAGCTGTGAAATACAATTACGGGAGCCAGAGATATTCTCACGGTGGAGTGCGCATGGAACCTCAATGTACGCTGACCGTTATCTCTACACAGGCTAAATAGAAGCTCGACAACAGTCCCGCTCTTTATCAAGTGTCTATCTGTTGTCTTCACTGAACGGGACTAAAACTCTTCACATTGTTAAATTCATTATTTGTTTTAGTTTGGCCGGGCAAATAGAGACCGCCTGACAATAGGGTGCCAGTTATTATTGTACGGCACATATAATACCGGGTTACAGTGCTCATCTGTCGCTCAACATCTACTAGTATTAAGCCTTTGTGTACTTCGTTGTAGGGGTTGTTAAAGACTTTCTCATGGTTATGAGTTGTCGACCATCTCATTGCAACCTAAAGCTTGAAATTCGGTAAAAACTTGAGCTTTGGCTGAAATACTATTTTCTTCTACTCTCATATAATTGAATATGTGATTTTACGCGAGGTTATTTTCGCTGATCCAAGCATCACACATACGAGTATTAAAATACTCTGAACAAATGTGGTTCGCAAAAAAATAATAACAACGCGTAATGATTGCATTAAGTTACAGTTGTAGATCGCAAGTTACATAAATGAGTACATTTCAAAGCGTAAAAATTGGATGATTCTTGTGAATACTAAAGTCTCGCTAACTGATTTACTCGGTGAAAGTTTAATCATTGATACACCCTATGAATTCAGGCAAGAATGCCGCACTGATTTGCGTTATAACGATAGGAATTTTACTTGAATATCTTGAATATCTTGAAGTTGTTTGGGCCTCTATGCCCTGGTCACACTGGAGTGCCGCCGGTTTGTGCGCACGCTAGTTAAATTATTTCTATGGTTTTTACCGATTGATATCAAAACATATATCGGTGCTAAATATTCAACTCACTCAAAATGAAATCAAACATGTATTCGTTCAAAATGACCTCCTAACGAACCGTTAACTTTTGCATGCACTGCCTGTAAAAATCTTACAGAATATTCAGAGTTTATATATTTTCCATTACACGTTCTAAGCACGGCGTCGTTTTAGGTAGACAAATTTACGGAGAGCGAGGGAAAAAGATGGTTGCTAAAGGAGTTCAATAACAGAAACATAATGTGTACCGATCTGTTTGATTATAAGTATGTTTCGTCGGGGTCGGTATGAGAACCCGAACGTTGCCATTCCGAAGAAACACTTTAAATCATTTTCTGGGTCGAGTTGTTATGTCAGTCCATACAACTGTTTGAAAAATACATCAGTATTGCCTGATAAGATATTTTGAAGCATTTATTGTGGATTAATTCCTACCAGTCTCACCCAACGGATCGTTCGCTTGCGTAGAGGCTGCTCCAGCTTGACTATTGATTCAGCCTTCCCTAATGGGATTCATCCATTCCATATTGGGTTCGTGGACCATTATTCGTCCCTAGAGATTCAGCGACAGAAATTATTCTTTGTAGCATGATTAGCGAAGAAAATTGTTCGGTATTTTCACAGTTGCAACAGTGTATTTCTCATCACAAAATTTCATGAAGATCGAGAGTTCCAAAAAATCGTCCCGTATTTTCGACTGTTCTTATTTCCGGTACAAATTGAGACTTTGAATTTTTTTCATTTAATTGGTCATTTTAGTTACATAAACGTAAAAATACATGTAAAAATTATACAAAATGAGCAGTTACCAAGTCGAATGTGCAGGCCGGTATTAAGGTTAGTTTTTAAGGAAATTATAACGCTGCTTTGTTAAATTTAGGTAGGGAAACTATTGCCTAGAGTTTTTACTTAATAGAAAAAAAAACATAAAATGAACTTTGTGCATTCTGTTTTGTACCCCTAACTTGAAATAGAACTACAAATTACCTTCATAGGGTTGTAACCATGCACTTGCTTGAACTTGTCTTTAAAAATAATGCACTAAGTTGTCATACAGAGCGAATAATAATCGTTGATAAGAGTTTTGTGGAAGCTTTTTAAAAAATCTATGCTAAGTAATTTTTAAATATTTCTGTTTCAAAATTCCACTGACTTTTATAAGGATAAATAGCTTCAACTGAACGCACTAGGCTCTGTACACCAAAATATTTGTTAAGGTCAGCATGTAAAATTCCAACTCGATGGCAGTAAAATAAAAATAAACTGGGAGAGCAAACCAAAATTCTTGAATTAATTCTTTGAAGGGGTTATGTAAAACTACTTGGACCCTCTCCAATACCACGGCTTTTAGTAACTTCTTTCATGGAATTGATTTTTGGCATTTAGAAGACAAATATTTTGTTTTTCCTTGTCCATGTTTGCTCTACTTTCTTCATCTGTGTTTGGGGCGGTTACAGGTAAATATTTCAGTTCCCCTCATTCATGTTCGCTCTTCTTTCATCGTCTCGATTTCAGGATTTGTAAGATACAGCACGTGTTTCTTTCGTCTTCACTCATAGCTCCTACTTCGTTTATCTCTAGCTCTCTTCTGCAGAAACACTCTCTCTTTACTTTCTCGTTCTCTCTTTCTATTCCGTAACACCAGGTTTCTTCTTCTCGATAGCTTTCTTTCTGTGCTTCGTTTTTCAATGTGTAGTCGTTCTTGAACTCTTAAACGCTCCCGTCTACAATTTTGTCTCTCTGAATTTGCTGATCATCCGGCGTTCTTCTCTTCATTTTATATACGTTCAGCCGATTCTAATAATTTATTAGATTTAAAATATTTCAGCATAGCATAGGATAAAATGTGGCAACTAAAACGAGCCGAGTCGCTTATTTTAAGATTTCTACCTAAATCCCGTACCATCAGACACTAGTCACGTACAAGCAACCGATTAGACGTGGAATAGAAGGGCAAGACAGATCAAAAACGAGGTAGTATAACTACCATCCGTGTTCTGTGACCCATCACCCCCACTAACCACTCCACCTTTGCACAGGAAAAAGAAGGTATTAAGAATTAAAACACACAGTCATTAGAACGTTCGTTTTAATATAAGAAAGTGGTCGTTTCACAATTCTAAGATCACATCATTTACCAAATTATTCTTAGTATCACCAGTAACTTATCGATAGGTACCTCGAATCAGTAATTTAAAATACTGGCGAATTCCCTGACTAGTAATTGTCAAAACGATTCTTGAATGCGTTCACCGTACCAGCGGCGACTATATTTTCCGTTCGTAGGTTCCAGATTTTAATTAAACCGGGTAAAAATTCAGGGCCTGAGATGTTCTGAAGGATTTGGTAATAAGTTTACGGTCGTTTTATTTTGGTGCAAACGTTATTGTCCCTTTCGAAGAGTCTTTTGGGGAACATCGTTGAAGCCATCAAAATATTTATATAAGTCTCAATTTGCTGACCTTTGAGTTTTCTTTGTTCCAGCGGAATGAGTTTCAGCCGTTGAAGACGTTGTTTGCAGCTGAGGTTCCGGAGATCAGGGATAATTTTTGTCGCTTTGAGCTGAACTCGTTCTATTTTATCAACGTTTCGTCGCAGGGTAGGAGACCATAGCTGTTCTTCATATTCCAGATGTGGTCGGACTAAGGCTTTAGAGACTGGTAGTATTATGTCTTTGGACTTTCTTACGGCGAAATCAAGAATTCTACACACATTCTTGACACTTTTTTTTACTTACTTGTCATGCTTGAAATTTTTAATGATAGTGATGCTAAGATCTCTTGGTTGTTTTAGCTCTTAGGTAGGTCCATCGTTTGCTGAGCAATGAATGGAATTTAGGATGTTGGTTCCAATGCGAATCACTGAACATTTTTCAATGTTGAAGCTCATTTCCGGATTTCGGGCCATTGGAGTAAGAGATCAAGGTCTGTTTGGATGGTTATTCTCTCACGTTGAGTGAATGCACTGGGACAAAGTTTCGTGTCGTCTGCAAACTTGTTGATTTTACTGATTATTCCGCCGTCAAGATCATTGACGTAGTTTATGAAGAGGAGTGGGGTCTAGGACGCTTCCTTGAGGGACCCTTGACCTTACATCTGCCCAGTCGCTGTGTTGATAATGAATCAATACTCGTTGAGTGTGACCATCGAGCCAGTTTCGTTTCCATCAAGAACAGTTGTTTTCTATACTATGAGCTTTAACTTTGGCCATAAGTCTCTCATGGGGAGCTTAATCAAAGGATTTCTGAAAGTCAAGGTATATGAGGTATGCGACTTATGTGTTGTCGTAGATACGGTTGACTTCTCCAAAGAAGTCGAGAAAATTCATGAGGCAACTGCGTTTGTCTCTGAATACATTCTGGGCGTCAGTTATCAGGTTATGAGCTTGTGAATATCATGTAATTCGGGCTTTCATTAATCTTTCTATTGTTTTACTGATGACTGACGGTAGGCTGATAGGGCGATAGTTATTTGGAGCTTTTTTGTTCCTTTTCTTGAAGATGGGAGTGACATTCGCTTGCTTCCAATCATGTGGAACTATTCCACGCTCGAGCGATCGATTGAAGATGTCTGCAAGGGGTTCGCTGATCACTCCAGCGGTTTCTTCGAGTATGCGAGGGGCAAAGCTGTCTGGTCCGGTTGATTTGTTAGAGCTCAGCAGGATGAGCTGTTTTTCTACTTCTTCCATCGTGAACTTGTCATCTGCCAGGGTTTCTGGGATAAAGAACTTTGTACGCTCGGTATGGATAATATCATGTCGTTTTTAGTGCCTGTATTTTTTCTCTATTTGATTTCTTAGTTTCGAAGCGGTTTTTGATTCCAAGGTGAAAGTTTTGCCCTTTTAGCAAGGCCAATCTCGAGTTTGAAAAAGACCAGCCATTCGTTGTTGTTCCCTTCCGATGAATATGGTACACTTTTGATATGTTCATGCGTATCAATGTCATCGGAGTCGAACGACAACGATCGAGTGACTGGATTTTTTCGAACTCAAGATTGGCCTTACCAAAAGTGTAAAACTTTCACCTTGGAAGAAACAACAGCCGCGGGTTTGAAAGTTTTCATTTGAAAAGAAAAATTGTGGCTAATGTAGTATACAGTCCTACTCTGAATACGGATGTGAACTCAAATATGTTTTCAATTTCAGTACTGCTAATTTTGTTCTAACTAATAATTGGAAAGTGTGACATGCAAAGAAAAGAATTAACTAACGAACGAAAGTACAAGCGTACTTATATATAGATATACACTGTATATTCGTTAAATGTTAATATTCATCAACCGAGCCGCATTCCGAGGCGTTGATACACCAACGTAAGATACTTATGATGCAAATTCATCACATTAGAAGAGAGAAATTTTTCTTAGCAAATGAATTAATGATACAGGCGATAGAAAACAACCCCTCAAAAACATTGTAATTTGGACGTTTAGAACCTAGGCTGATTTTCAACAAGAATATGTACAATGCACAGATTTATATAACAAAATTCTAATGGAATACGGAGAAGGAAAATACGCCAGTTGAAACAAAATAGAACGGAAGTAAATCATTCTCAAAACCACATGAGAAGTATTGTTAAAAACTATTAAAACCCTGCAGTTCACCGGTTGATTTTTTAAGCACTCGGTATTTCGTTAAGAAACGGCTGCAGTTTATATAGGTATAATGACTCTACAATGCGCAAATCGAAGGCGTGGGAAGTAGAATCTAAAATTTTAAACATTTTGCTGTCAGCAATGAGCTCACAGGCACTATTTTGGCGATGTTGTCTAATGGTAGGATGAGGGGAAAGAGCAGAGATTAGCACCTATGTGAAGACTATGACCAGCATATTCAGCAACCCTCACGTAAAGTGCTAGGTGAGTGAACAACATGTACTATGTGATGCTCAATGCACCCAATTTAAACTTTCTACGATGTAAGGTCCCATGTCAGCCGGTAACGCATCTTTAAAGAAAAAAAGACCCTAGGATACGTTTGTTAATATTGTTCCCAAAGAATTACTCTCGAAATTTAAAAACATGAGATCACTAAGCTCCCTGGACAAAAACTAAGTCACGTGACACTAATATGGTCTAGGACCTCCACTAGCACGAATTATGACAGCAATTCTGTATAGCATCGTGTGTATAAGAGTTTTAATTATGTACACCTGGTTGATTTTAAACTACTCTTGCATCAACTAATCTCGTAGTGTAGGAACAATATACGTGGACAATCTTTTCGACGTCTATCCTGTCATTCTAGGTGGTCCCACAATTTTTTTATTGGTTCCTGTCTGGGAACTTAGCTGGCCAATCTAAATGCCTGACATATCCTGAATGACTGTCATACCAATTAATGACAATTCGAGCCCGATACACCCGGTAGTTACTATCCTAAAGAGAAGCAAAGCAGCCTTCCTTTCTTCATTCAAATTTTGTGCAAATGGCAAAACTTGGATATCTAGCAGCTCAATGTAACCGTCTGGTTCAGTTTGACAGATACATCAAGTGAAGGACCCACTTCTGTGTAATCTAAAGAGCCCCAGTACACGACAGACGTTCGTCCTCCTTGAATCGCCCCTTGCACACAGGCTTCGTTGAAGGCTTCATGAGGTCTTTGATGAACACGACGACGGCCATCATGGCTATTTAGACAGAATCGTGATTAATCTGACAACATGACATCTCTCCACTCCTCTACAGTCCAATGTGATAGTGATTTGGCATAGTTAACCGAGTGGTCTTATGCGCAGAAGTTAACATCGGGTCGTTTACGAGCCATTGTGCTCCATATATCTATTGCACGGAGTTCTCTACGAATAGTTCATTTGGAAACAGTAAGAGAAAGGCCATCACTGACATTTTACAGGAGTTCCATCCTTGATGCAAAGCGAATGGGGTTAATAATTAGCCACACATAGACGTGGCCATACCGGTTAAAATTTTCTTTCAACTACATTTTTGTTTTAAATTGCAGTAAGTACCGGATTGTTTCCAGTGTTTGTAGTCCCGCATAACAGAGCGCCATGAAACACCAACGAAATCAACTACTTCGTACCCTGTGTGTCCCTTAGCTCGACCAAATGCAATAGGCCCTTTTTAAAAGTTCTGAAACGTCTTGCAATGTCCCATCGTTGTGGAGCAACTAAGATACAAGTTTATTCCTTGTTGCTCTGAATGAAGACTGATACCGGTTCTGTACTTGCATTTAACCTCAACTTCGGTCGCAGCTCTGAACACCGATTGATGAACGTAGTAAATATGGAACTCGAAAAAAAAATCGGTCACTAATTCTTTTCCCCTTGAATTTAAGATCATGCTTTAGTGTCTCAGATTAATAACCAAGATCGGGATAAACGCAGCAGATGTACTCAGTACGATGTTTGATAGCTTTTCTATTGTATAGATTCGACAACAAACCAGTAAAACAACAAACCCATAATTTTCACATTGAATTCACTTTTCTTCCAACTCACGTTACTAGCGGCTTTCAGGTCAGGCTTATCTGGCTGCTCGCTATGTCAAAAAATTATTGTTGAATCTATACAATAAGAATACTAACGACGATTATATTGACTAAAACTACTGTTATGAAGTTTTGGTTCCCAATCTTAGACTCAAAATAATCAACTTTTATTTGTTAAAAAAAATATTAGTGCTCCTTTTTAGATAATATAAATAAGAACACCATGATATCTTTGATTCACTGTAAGGATTTGTTGCCATCTCACACGAGGTCTTCCCTTGTATACAGCTCAAGCTGTGAGCATATAAGTGTGTCAACCGCAC
The DNA here is from genome assembly GCA_014899125.1 of Orchestia grillus. Lineage (NCBI taxonomy): Eukaryota > Metazoa > Arthropoda > Malacostraca > Amphipoda > Talitridae > Orchestia > Orchestia grillus. The sequence goes on along the minus strand of VOMN01082949.1, from coordinate 10,031 downwards.
GCACCAAGCACTTCAAGCGCGGGATGCTGAACCGTAGTCACAGTACGCGACTCTGCTTGGTTGTGCCACTCATTCTACCATAGAGCAACATTACCAGAATAGCGCCTGCGAACAAACTATCAATTGCGAAGTCTAAAATTTCATATTATGGTTTCCACGTCCTCGACTCGCGTATTTAAGAGTCAGCATACCAGCATAAATTACAGCTGTTTTTTACGATGCGCATAGAACTTTGCCTTTAAAAATAGTCAACCGCTGACCTAGAGTTTTCTTCCAGTACTTATTAAATAAAAAATGTCCTGTTTTTAAATCAGTGCTGTCTTGAAATTTTTTCTCTTGCGTTCCTGCCTTCTCTGTACTCCTTGAATTTACTAGAAACATTTATTGCACAGATTTTAGTCGAAAACGAGGCTAGGTTGATAACACCCAAATTTCAATGCTTTCAAGACGCTCTTTCCTATCACCACCATCAATACATAAACTTTTTCAATCAATTCAGTGTCTCGCTAAGTTTGACAAAACGCTCTATGCGTTGGTATCCTACATGCTAAAATAACAAGTTCAGGTTTCTTCATTAACATGCTAATTTATTCGAGGATTGGTTCAATGAGCATTGCCGTGATGTGAAATTATTCACTCACTCGTAAACAAGAGAGGTTTCAACTAAGTACGAACGATACGATGCAGAGTGCATGTACCGACTGAAATACGTCGACAAATCAGAAAGGAACCACCGAGTCAACTCCCGTTACGTTACAGTAAGAGTATGCTATATCACGCAGTGATTCGGCCGGTGTTCTCAAAGAAATTTCAGGAGAAAATCGCAGCCAAATCCTCCTCGAGTCAAAAATATATTATGTACTCTGCCGGCAATTTCTCTCGGGGGCACAGGATGGGCAGTACAGTTAGGTTAGTTTGTCTATCGTACGCCAAGGGGACATGGCCCCAGAGGAGCACTGTCTGGTTATCTCAGCTATGGATAGCCTTTGGTTCTGGTCTTCCGTGCCTTAAATTTTCACGTCTTCTTCGCTATCTTATCTTTTCTTCTTCATTTTCACTTGCTGTTTCTATGCAAAGGGGATCTTGGGCTGGAACAAGCCTTGTACAGATTCTTCGTTTTCTGTCCATACTAAATGATCCTATCTCATCATGCGAGACACAGTCTGAGTCAATAAAACTCTGCACTCTCGTGACTCAAGAATACGTATTCAATTCTCCCGATTCAGGGAAGTGATACACTCCAATTTCAATAATATTTCACTGTCCCGACTCAAGGATGTACGAATTACTTTTCCAAACGTTTCCGGGGCACAGATCAGAACCAGAACTCAACTGAAACTTAATCGCCAACCAAGACGACGTGAGAGCCTCACTAAGAAGAACCTAGAGTCCTCCAGTAGGATGAGGTGGTAGAACATTTTGTCCTTTATATTGATACTGTTTAGCAGGTCTGGGGGACAGAAGATAACAATGGGCAGGAACAGATTCTGTAACTCCCGACATCGGAGATCGTGCGGCAAGGAACTTGAGGTTATGTTCACTTTAGGAAAAAAACGAACGTTAACTTCTTTATTTATTAAAGAAAAATAAAAAGAGCACTCATGTATTACATGGGCTTGAACTTTCGACCTTGTTTGGCTTTCTCGAAGGACTCCTTGGCCTGCTCGTATTGACGGCGCAAATTCTCCCATTCTGAAAAAAAAAACAAGAAAATAAGAACTCTTGCATCTGTCTCACAAACCGTAAGGTTGTACCAGCGTGTACGTCTATTTCATAACACTTCGAAAACTACAGCACGGAAGCCGGAGAACAGAGATGCCTTCCCACTGTAGCGAGCTTCCGCCCTATATACGAGTAGCTACATTCGTAATTTAAAGCGTAAACACCACAAGGGACAGCACACACAACTTACGCTGCTTCTTCCTGTCGCGATGCTGGAAGGAATAAAAGTTGACCAGCTCCATCTTCCTTTGTTTGGCTCGAGCGCGTTTTGTGGTTTTCTTCTGAATTGCACCAGGCGCAATTTTCTTCTTGAACCTGCAAGAAACAAATCATTTTCACAGTCTGAACTAAAAAATACAAAATTCGCAACATTAATGCATGAACGAAAACAAATAATAGCATATCCAGATATTTCTTTTGTATTAAGAAGTTCGCGCTTATGACGAACACTTCAAAGATGATGGGGATTGTGGTATCAATTGTGGGGCTCTCCAGCACTGTGGAAGTGTGCTCGTCTTCTAATCGAGAGGGTTGATCCCAAGCATATACTTGTGTCACGGAGTGCTTCCCTTGCAAAAGGACGATTTAACCGGACACAACATACATACAACAGCCAGACATACGAGCAAAAGCAAGTACCGGCTAGGTCGGGGGTAACCGTCATTGAGTCCTGTCATAAATAATGGAGTATTGAAAAACTAACGTGTTATCAACTTCATAGAAGTGTTTTCTATTTTGTAGTTTCTCTCACACCTCAGAGCTGATGACTTGAACAAGAGCGTTGAACCAAAAACCATCTTGAGGCCGAGGCGGTACAAGGGTCTACAGCAGCTTCAAAGGAGCTAAGGAGTACGAGTCTCGCCGTGTTGCACAAACAATTAAAAAGTCTCACAATGAATGGTGGTCAATACAGATCAGCGGCGGTGACAGTCATTTCTCTCTGAATGGCACCGCCACAGGGCGTCACAAAAAAAGTGTCACCACAGCTTAACCTTTCAGAGTATCGTCTAATTTGTTTTCATTGATTATGGCGAACAACCTTAACGTACTTAATTGCTACATAGATCTACGATGCTTCACTGCACAATATTTTATAAATATTTTATGATCAATGATAAAGTATTAAGACGCTTCTGCGACATCATGCATCTGGAACGTAAGACTCGCAACATCGCGGGACATGTTAACCCAGACGTAGGGCACGAATAAACGGGACTTTAACTATACTCATAATGTGCCACAGGTAGCAGCTCTCGTCACACTTTTTACAATGTGCACACACAAGCCTTGCTTGAGTGTGTACAGTGTGATAAGGGATCGAAATCTTAAAATGATTACCAACTGGGTTTTGGAGCCGGAGTCCAAAGGAGTCACGAGCTCATAGGGATGCTATGAGTCTGAGTCGGATTTATTAACCTTACTCCGACTTCCGATGCCCAATTAAATTTTTTTTTACATACTTTATCTATTTTTACTTATTACACAAGCAATCACTCGTGGGCTCATCCTTGACTAATTATTATCATAAACCCTTTGATATCTTTAATGAAATCCTGTATACCAAACGTAATTTACCCTTGATGTTTTGATTCACCTTTAGTCCAGAAAGTATGAAAAGCATCTCGCAAGATGTATGAATATACAGTGCACATTGTAAGTAATAAGCATTAGTAATTCAAGTTATTTATGTGAAATTATTCTTCATATCAGCTTTTGGTCCTATGTACTCTATTCATCTTAGATAATTTATACGCCTAGTTCGTTATTCAAGTCATCTTATCAATAATTATCAAAGATTTGCAAGAAGAAATAAGAGGGATCTACAATTCACAACAGCTAGCAATCTGTACTCATACATAGTAAATAACTTACAAATTCATAAATTTCATAGCTCTTTTACGGAAATATTAATGATTTCCTCCAATGAAGAAATACGAGTATGTAGGTCTACATTATAGGCTACAGACAAATATAAAAAAAAGAGTATATCAATATTGTCAACTAAATAGTCCATAACAATTTGTATGTTGCAAAGTTTCATTCAATGAAGGAAGTTGGTAAGGAAGGAAATAAACTGAGTAGCCTTAATATGAATTCATAGAATAAAAAAATTCATTAGAAATTTATATCTATTATGAATAAACTTCAATCATAAAAGATTACCAAGGACAATTCAAGAATTGTGTCTGTAATTAAGGAGTCAAGAGCCGGGAGTAGGGATTTTCGGAATCCTAGGAGTCAGTATTGGAGTCGGACCTTATACCTTCCGACTCCGCAACCCTGGTTACCACATAATTTCTGCCAAGAGATAATCGAAGAGGCCAGAACGGTAATCGAAGAGGCCAGAACGGTAATCAAAGAGGCCAGAACGGTAATCAAAGAGGCCAGAACGGTAATCAAAGAGGCCAGAACGGTNGAGGACAGAACGGTAATCAAAGAGGACAGAACGGTTATCTAAGAGGAGAGAACAGTTATCTAAAAGGACAGAACGTTAATTTAAGAGGACAGAACGGTAATCTAAGAAGATACAATAATGGTCAACAGGACAAAGTAGAAATATAAGAGGATACAATAATAATCAACAGGACAGAGAGGTGATCTAAGGTCAGCATAGCAATCTAAGAAGCACGAGTGACATTTCAAGGGATTAAAACTACTACCTCAAACGTCAGAATAGCAATCTTAGGAGGCCAGTTAAGTAATCTAAGAGGTCATATCAATAGTCTCAAAGAGTAGAAGGCAATAGAGGAAAATTCACACATACAACTTAGTAGTGTCTACACTTCTACGTCTTTAGTAAATCTCCCATACACTCAACAACATCCAATGTGAACGAGTTTGAATTCTCCTCTTGCTCTCGCTGTTGTAAGGTTAATCCTTACGTAGAAAAGATCCCCATCAAACATCCAAGTACCAACTCAATCCTCAAGTTAGAATAACATAAATTACTAATGGATTTCCACTAAATATCCAAATACAAACTCAATCTCATCACAGGAATAATATTTGCATAATAAAAAACTCACTCAATTACCAATAGCACTATCAAATACCCAAATAATCAAAAACCATCTCAATAACCAAATGGCTCTTCTCAATACTGCCGATATACACTGGCACACTCACGTTTTTGTGACAGTGGTCCAGCCCTCGTCCTGCTCCTCCTGCTGCTCCTTCTGCAGCTGCGCGAGTCTGTGCTTCTCGGTGAGCTCGGCCATGACTGCAGTGTTCTCCTCCTCCACAGCCGTGAAATCCATTCTCCACTGACTCTCTTCCTCCATCTCTGCAAGAGAGGAAGTGCGTGAACAGCGCGCGATGTGCGTGAGCAGCGCGCGAAGTGTGTGAGCAGCTTGAAGCGTGAGCCTTGACGTGATTGCTGCTATATTATCAAGACCAATCTCAATATTAAGTCGTAATTAATTCTTCAAACGGGCTTGTCTACAACATTAGGATCATTTTTTTTTGGTAAACTAATATTCTTTTTAAAATAACGGCAGTAGCAGGCCTGCCTTAACAACATACGAGTACACGACTTCCCATTTTCCCCTTTCCCGCAAGCTTGTCACGAGTTATTTCTCCATTGCAGAAACCCTTCCAGAAATGCGAACTTTGCAACGCTGTGGAAGAAAAACAAAACTTTTTCATTGGCTGTAAACGTGTTACCATCTTGCAAGGTGAAGCAACTTACTCTGTGCAGGTGTGACCAACAGAGCCTCAGTTTTGGCGATGTAGAGAGGTTCCTCAAGGCTCAGTTCCAGTATCTTCTGCAGAGACTTTGGTCTCCTGAATATGACGAAGGCAACGTTGTTTTCCTGCCCACCAAAACCCTCAATGATATTCAAAAGATTCATTTTTATTAACAATGAATTATACATGAAAAGCCAACCGCTGTATTTTCCATTGTACCATGTCACTCACATGTGAGCTTGATCCTTCAAGCTAAGTAAGAAATTGGATTTAGGAGTAGATGTGTTGAAGAATCTCTCATTGAACAGTAATATAAATATTTAAAAAAAGCTCCCAAAATAAATAGCCACATTACAATGTCAGTTTTCTAGTTCAACTGAGTAGGAGCCCAAGTGGTGGAAATAAGCATGTGACACCTTTCCTAAATTTATTTACGGAAACAATATAAAATTGAACATGCATACTCATTACTGTATGATTTATGTTTCACACACAAACTTTCTGAGGAAAGTGAGCAGTAATGAGAAAATACTTAATAATTTTATGGAATGTCTTATACTTACTTCTAGCACTTTCTTCAGTTTTGCTATACAAAGCATTTCATCAGAAATAATCACAGAACAGGAAAAAAGTCTTGTCCTCAATTATGGAGTCAATTCCTACATACCTGTCTGAGTAAGAACTTTTCACATTTTCCCTCAAAAAATCATAGCAGGTAAACACTTTTCCTCTAATAATTCTATGTTATAAACCATTCCACCACAGACGAAGTGTAATTCTTCATCCCAATTTCTCTTCCAAACCAGTGCAAACACCACATGAGATTCTACTGCAGCAAAGTACTTCAACAGTACTACAGGCAAATAAAACTTATCTTTACTTGAGCATTTTTTACTTCCACCAGGATAATGTCAAATGTCGATATGATGAGGCATTGTGTAAGCAAAGTTGTTTCTTACAACATAAATGCCTTAAACTATTTTTCTAATGCATTGCTTAGTATTCAATTGAATATAATGCATGCAGGATGGACTTGCTTGAAAGGCACCACAAAATTTTCAAATTGAGCATGAAGCCAAAATATTTATCAATTCAAATGATTTATTTTGTATTGCAAGTCTAAAACACATCTAACCCAAAAAAATTGACCTACTATCAATATATGACGTAGGTGAATGATTTATTTTGGATACTATACATAAACTTGTACAATGGAACGAATTTTTTGACACATTCACAAAGTAGATGCATTGGCTACACATATATTCATAAACTTGAGTAATTCAATACAATAATATGAATATAAATTAGAAAGAGGATACCTCATTTCACACAAATGGAGATATTAATGAAAATAATAAAAAGATACTGTATTACTATTAAAAAGCTGATGGAGCCAAAAAGGGATAAATTAAAATATTTTATAACAGAGGAATACAAATTTATTTACAGGTAACTATATAAAGTTCCATCTTAATCCTAAGCCAGAACTTAGAGAGCAAGTGCTTCAGATGATAGATCAATTATACAAGGAATTATGGAATCATTTTTCAAGCCAACTTTTTTGATGAAAATGAAGTCTCAAGTTAACACAAACATAATTTGATGATACCTATACTATAATATAGACTGGTATCTCCTACCAAGATTATGAAAATAATTGTATGTTTTCTGATTAAAATATTTAGTTACACATCTCATATCAAAGCTCTCATTGATCTTCCTAGCTTGATTCTATAATATTTGAATGAGCACTGTATTTAAAACTAAGAATAAACATCAGTTATTGCTTCCTGGATTAACAATATGAAGAATAAACTAAGTATTTGTCAAAAATCACTCAATACTTTACCATTAAAAAGAAAAGTTCTAAATAATATGTTTTCAATATCCATGAAACAAAACGTGTCACAGAGGATTGTTATTTAGGTATTAAATACTAACTTAGGCATTATTAAAGTATATAGGCAAGCATCAAAATACCAGTTAACTTACCACAAATAAAGAAGGGCAAACCCAGGCACTATTGATTCGAGGCTTGTCTGGACTTTTTTGGTAATGAATAGCCTCTATGGCACCAAACTGGGACAGCAGCCTTCGTAAATTTTCCTGAAAAGAGAAAGGGAACTTACAGGAAAATGTAAAAATGCGAATTACATGTGGATGTAAGCACTCCAGAGAGACAGTAATGATAGTAATATTGACATTGCAGACACAGAAAAGAAAATCCATAAAAATTAGATAAAGTTCTATCTTGTGTGAGCACAAGAAATAAGAATGCATGAACATCTAAATCAAAGGCTAACACTAGCACAAGTGACAACATACTACACAATGAGTGAAAAAAATAAAACGATATGTAAAATGAATGCTTTAATACCTCTCCACTGCTAGATGATGGTTTCATTGTACAACCTTGAGATGCATTCAATATTGACTAGTGTTAAGCCACACATCTACATCACTGGACATGAGCTCTGCAAGGAGTTGAGCAAATCTTGAGAGGAGGACCAAAATACACCTAAAATCTGTGTTTTTTGTCAAACAAGAAACCTTGAAACTAACAACAATGTCAAAAATGCTCATATTTATTATAATTCTTAAGAACTACTAGAGAGGACCTAAATTCTGAATTAATGATACATTAGGGCTCAAAACAATGTACTGTAAAAAAGCTCTATCTAAACAAGGCAACTCCTATGAATGACAAAATATCTCAGAATTTCTTAGAGAAAATAAATTGTGACAATACGTAGGGTCTTGATTCATATATGACGTGGCAATAAAAATTGATGGTGCAGTAGAGATACATTTGAGGAACAGGATTTAAAAATGATGAAAATAGGGGAAAAATTTAAGAAAGAGAAACTTATTACCATGAATACAACTCAAGAAGGCTACTGGAGCAGATGATAGGTCATCTAAGTATAAGGTGATGCAGTAACACAACACCCACTCTTGAACAAGATTTCTTCATAACTAAAAGTAAATACCAAGTTTCTATTGAAACAATTGATTTAAATTTCCTTGAATACAAAAGTAGAAAACAAACTTACTTCAATTTTTAAGAAAGTGGGCAACATTTGAATATACAAAGTTCTTTCAATGGGCTTTGAGCTCTCCGTGGCTAGTACTTTGTGCTGACGCCACCACACGTGCTCAGCTTCTGTTGATGTGGGTGTGTTACGAACGTAGTGAACTGTGAAGGCAAAAGAATATCTTTACAGATTAGCAGACAGACATAGTAAACATGAATTCATTATAACAAGACCTGGCAATATACAGTTGTTAAGGGAATTGAACAGTTTTTGAAGAACTTTCTATCAGACTGAGGACTTTAAATTTGACACCTAGGAAACTTGATGAAGTAAACAGATTTTACTCATAGGACATTTTCTAATTTTTTTAAGGAAAATGGGATAGTGATGAGAATGTTATTTAGTAAAGATTTTTCACCAAACTATCAAAATTCACAATTTTTGCACTAGAACAATGAGGTTGGTCATAATTGATGCATTTTAGAGATACAAATAAAATATAGAGAAATAATTAGATGGAATTGAAAGAAAATGACTGATTTTTTCATATTTTTACTTTATTTTTATATTAACAAGTTTGCAGGAATTCAAAATTTGACATATAAAATCTAGGATTTTTTGCAATAAAATTCTGAATTGAATGATGTGTTCCATAATTGTAGGCTAAAACTCTTAGGAGTTGGAAGCCCTTTAAGTCATACAAGTGTGTAGTTCAGAAGAAGCAAATCAATGAAAAGTATCATTTTTGTAAAGTTCCAGATGAATTATCTGTGAAAAATGTATTTTTCTTAAAATGTATGTATTCTTAATTATTGCTAAACCTTTGATTCTAAGAAAATATACATGAAAAATATTGACAAAAACTGAATAAATATGATCCAATACTTTTTAGTAAGAGGATCCAGACCAACACACTTCACAATTATTTTCAGCTCATTTAAATTTAATGTAACAAATGAAACGAACTTAAGAATACAAAAAACTTGAACTGAAAGTCATACAGAGAGTGACTTCAAATGTAGGTACATAACATCAACAAAACAAACTTTTTTCTTCTTCCATAATGACAGAGTATAATTATCCATACTATAAGATAATTTTCAAAAGTTAAGCTTTGAATCATAGGTATTGATTTATAACTATTTGAGTGGTATTTATGAAGTTAGTGTCATAATTCTTTCAATGAATTATAAATAAGGTATCTAAGATGCTAATAATTTAGCAATGTACCAACCAATAGAATGCATGAGGAAAAATTATGCAAATTTTTTACAACTTGATGGAGTTTGCATTAATACAAGCATTATGAGTAATTATGGATGTAAAACTCAACAGGAGTGAATTCATCTCCCGTTTTTCAAAACTTTTATGTTTGTGATGCAGTTCGGACGAAATTTCCACCATAGATGTAAAATCGAAAATAAAACAGATTTTACTTGTGACATTTTTTCCGTTTTCTTTGTCATTTTCTTCATTTTGGCGATTTTTTGATGAACACAATTTCTTGCTGTCACACTGAAGTGATTTTTTTCAGCCATTATTCATGCTAGGAAAGAAACAAAGAGAGTTTTGGATAGCTAAATT
>VOMN01082943.1:0-14850 GCA_014899125.1 Orchestia grillus | reverse complement strand
TTTATTTTTTTTCGTCGTTTATTTTTTTTCGTCGTTTATTTTTTTTCGTCGTCTGTTTTTTTTCGTCGTCTATTTTTCTTCGTCATTCTTAACTTGCTGATTCCATGTGGCCAGGATCCCGTGAGCGGACCGCACCTTGTGCTTGGAGCCCCCGTTCTATATAGTTTATACTAAATGGTATCTTCTCTTCGCTCTTTCGATGCTACTTCCTGTGGAAACGGAAGTTTTTATTAACTAGTTATCTAGTTTAATTCGAATAGTTACCTCCCTAGAACATATTGGGAGTTGTTTCTTCTCTAGGTGCAATTATTTCATACCAGTCAGCAAGTATTATTTCAAAGAATGCAATAAGTTTGACTTCCCTGCACCCACATTAACACTGGCGACTTTTTCCTACAGATAACATCGGGAGAAGCAGAGACAGAACTGTACAACATTCCTCTGTCGGAGTATTCTCAAGCGAGCAACCTGCATCTCATCCGCGTCATTTTGGGTCGAAGAATCACGCCTCTTGAAAAGCAGTTCACTCAGATGTTCTATCTAAAACCCTCATCCCTCAGATCCTCCGTTATAGATCCTATTTATACCACGTTAAAGGTGCTCAATGTTCTTGATAAAAATAAGAACAAAATGACCAATTCGACAGCTTCTTCCACTGAAGATGCCCCGAGTTATAATTGCGAGTCAGTGGGTGATCATGGGAATCATGAAAATCTTGAAGTTTTGCATCCTTCCCCGTTAGGCAAGCCCTCCTTGTCAGAAAAAAATCTTGCTCGTCAGTCGGTCTTAGTGAACGATAGGTTATGTATCAACTCGGAGGGAAAGTCGAGTACAGCTTCACTGACGGAGAAGCCGTCGATGTTTCCAGCTGATCGTTCCTCCAACAGTGATGCCGTTTCAAATGCCTTTTCATACGGCGCTACAGATTCTCCTTCGCCCACATATGCAGCATCTGCAGAAGACACTTTTATCTATGACACTTTGAGTGTGGAAAATGGGCCCTGTTCACCACCTTTATCACCACATTATCGTAGTTTACGCCTAGGACCGACATCCCTCATGATATCCGTTTCAAAGAACAGTTCTACAAAACTCTTGGAAGCTGCTTCTGAGGGTGGTCATGTGAAGTCTCCTAGGAGTAGTTCAGTAAAATCAGACTCACTGAAAAATTTCGTTCCTCCAAGGGATCGTTTAAAATCTGTGGATTCAGATGCTTATTCGAATACTTCCTCGACTTTATCTTCTCACACTTCGGAGGCGAGTGATTCACTTGATGATAGCACTTCATCTTCCAGCGATGAAACCGTAATACTGAGATCACCTGATGTAAAGATATCAAAGGTTGTAGAAGAAAAATCGGGATCGTCACTTCTAACATCCGTTGCCTCCACACGAATTCAATTGACAGGAAAATCGGAATTTAATTCTCTAATATCAAGTCAAAAGAAATCAAGCGATTCAGAAAAGTTGAGAGGCGAGGATCGTTATGAAGCTCATGACTCACCAGCACCACAAACCAGTCGAACAAACAAGCCTGTCTGTGAATTATCTCAGATTAAGCGAAGATTATCACTCACCGGTGAAAACGAATCTACGAAGAAACCAAGAATGCATGCAGATTCCGAATGTGATGTAGTCAAAACAGAAGTTGAGCAACACGTGAAAGTAGTACATCTTTCTCACAACAAACCTGTTAATGACTCTCTGATTCGGGGAGAGGCTAACTCTCTTGAATGTGAATATTTCAGTCGTGAGAGGCCTCTGAAATCATGTACAAACTTACCCCTTGCTGAAAACGTAAGACAAGAAATCCTTCCAACCCGAAGTTTGATTCAAAAACAAAAATCAAAAAGTGTTAAGAAACGCAAATACCGCAACTTGTCCCCATCAGCTCGTCCACACAAATCTGCACGCAAGAAGCTAAAGGTTTCCCGTCCAGCTCAAGAAATCAGCGATTCGGAGACAGACTCCACTGATAGCAATTCAGGGGCAAGTCAAAACGGGCCGAACGTTGCTGAGAGCGAGGTAGAGCGTGAGAGCAAAAATTTCGTTCAGAGAAACAGCACCGAGCTTCGCGACCATCCCAATGCAGTGAATAAAGGGTTGCGCATTGAACAACTTTCGTGGGACCAAGAGAGTTCGGCAGACTTGACAAGTCCCGAAAAGAATAATTCTCTGTTCAATATCGCAGTACCACAAACACCAATGGTAGGTAGGGAAAGATTTTTCCCCAACCCACCATTGAGGAATGGTGGTGAAATGGTAGGAGAAGATTTTCCCCCTACCATTCCTCCTCATTCTAAATCGAGCGGGGAGCCGGATTTTGGTGCTACCGATGGACACTCATATTTGTCAGCCAATTCTGCTCCATCCTACACAGACAAACGCAGTGTGGCGTTCTTTGACGTTGACAAAGCCGACTTTCCTGAGTACGCTGATGGAGTTGACGATTCCAGTGATTGGGTCACTGAGGAGAGTGGAAATCGTAAACGCGTGTCCGATGATGTTTTTGTCAAGCGATCTCTCGTTCCAAGATTGAGGAAGTCACCGTGTAAGATTCCTCCTTTTATTTATTGTATGCAGAGCACAGACACTGGAAGCTCTACAGACACAGTTGAAAGGAATGGGAACAGTCCTTGTATTGGTACTGAAACCAAAAATTTAGAAAATGAAGCTGCTGAATTGAACAATTCATATTCTGTAAATTGCGGAAGAGATGGAAAAAGCTTGAAGTCTCTTTCGCCCGACCCAAAACTAACCAAGAGCAACTCCCCTCACTTCAGTTTTCAACGAAAAACGTTTGGTGACAAGTTCCCAATATCTGTATTATCAATTCCCAACCGTAGAAAATACAAAGAACGAATGGAACACACAGCGTCGTCTACGACTGGCCAACTAGCAAAATTCCCTTTCACCCGCCTGAAACTCGCGCTAAATGAAAGTGTATTCGTAGGATTGAGCACAGCGCGAATGAATTCTCACCTTTTGACCCCCTATGGAAGAAATTCATTTCGTTATTCTTTCAGGTTTAAACTTAGGGCTGTGCCTCCAAAAATTCCAATTATAAAGCACCTGATTGAGCTTTCAACATTTAAATCAGAGAACGTAATGAACACTTCCGACAGAGATTCCGAATCTTCACTAACTTCATACATTTCATCATCGACTGAATCATTGCTAGCTTCTTACGGACCCCAGAAAGGATGCGACACGAATTTTTCACCATTGAAACTCGTGGCATCGCAATCTGCTGAAGCAAACAACTGGCCAAACCCGTTGGGAAGGTCTCCAATCCGAACACTACCCGAGAAAAGGCTGATTTTATCGAAACATTTACCATCAGAAGCAGTCGCAGGTCCCTCCAACATCGGGTCGTTGGAGCACGGTGCGCAAGAGCCTCCAAAGAAACGGGTGAACCCTATTCACAGAACGGTCGCTGACATCGTCTCCAGAGTGACTGGCATTCCTAGCTCTACCCGAGACGGCGGTTTTCTTACGTACGGTAACTACGTGCCCTTAGCTGGAGTGCCTGGTTATATTTCAGATCGTTATTACACCAGCAAAGGACAGCGCCGGCGGGACCCTCTAACGGTGTGCAGAGAAAGTGTCGTTCCTTACGCTGTAAATGAGGGTTTTGCGTGGGACCTAAGCGACTCCGAAGACATTCAGAAGTTTGGCTGGGATGTGTACGGCCAGGGAATGAAGCTTGCAGGTGAGATTGAGTTATGTCCGAGTTAAGCCTTCAGCCCTTCTGAACCTGACATTTTGTTCATCACTTGTGAAGGACTTCATTTATATTTATTACGTAAGGTATGTCTTGTGCATGTATGATATTTTGTTACTTTTGCGTTGTTGAATTCTGAGATGTACAGTACCACTGGGAGTACCTCCCACAACATATTTATTGTCGCAAACAGTAAAATTTACGAGGACCTGCTAATCCAATCGGCTCGTAGAGGCCTTCAGTGACCACACTATTGAGGCCTTAAGTTTGCATTTAGCTTTGCGCGAAAAATTATCGAGTGCCTTTTGAATGTATGCAACATAACAGCATCTAGCTTTTTACAAAAACTAGCAGAATCTTTATGAAATGGATTTCAAAATCAATATAGACTGTAAAGGGTCAACAAATCTTTAAACCTCCTGAGGGTTAGGGTAGTCGAGTTTGTCTATCCGTATGCTGTGGGGACTGGCACTCCCAGGGGGGTCGCTGTTAGGGCGTTCTCACTGTACTCATTCCAATGTTCATGCCTTCTTTGCTAACAATTCTTTGCCTATTTTCTCTACGGTTTTAACCTGGAGTTCTTATGCTCAGGGGATCATGTTTTGGAACACACCTTTAGCATAATTTCCCCGTACTCTAGGGTCCTCGCTAAACGGTCACTTCTCATCGACTTCTTTAGAACAGATTTCATGTGGACTGGGAGCTTTACACCTCGACTGCACTACTAATTATAATGAAATAAATTTTGATAATAACGAAAATATCTTATTTTTCAACAATGGTCTCGTGGATTTTCATTGATATTCCAGCAGCAATTTGCAAGTATTTGTCATGAGCAATGATATTGCACTCGTCCGTATTTTGACTGACACCATTCTACTTCTATCGCAATGTTTGATTATTCTCGTTTACATGTTAATACACCTGTTGGATTTCCGATTTTGTGTAATCAACTTTGATACAAAACTTTAAAGGCTCTTCGGGATTTCCTAGTAAAATCGTGCATGCGCATTTAGTAATACGTTGTTGGCCTCTTGGTTTTCCAATTTTTTCCGTAAACTTTTTTATTTTGTGGATTGATCTGAGGACGTTGAGAGGCATTAAAGAAGTACAAGTTTGAGCACTTTTGAAATTTCCTGAAACAATCACCTCGAAAATGAGTAGAGAATTTTGTTTCGTTACTGTAATGAATTTCATTTTTTTTTGCGTAAGTAATTGAAGTGAGAAAACAAAGCAACGCGTCAATCCAGTGATGATTCACAAGATCAGTTTCTCTATCAGAAATATCGCTCTTTTAGCATCATGAAGTCAGATGTGTCAAAATGAAAACAAAACAGCTTGACAAATAAAACTTCAAAACCAGTAATATTTTCGTCAGTTTCAATGTCTTGGTACTTTCTTCAACGGCCGTTTTCTATCACAGGATGAGACTGGAAAATGATCATGGTTCTCCCATGTCCTAGATTTTATCGCGTTATACTAAGAGCGTTAGTACCAGAGCATCTAATGCTAGTGCCCTTTCGAGAGAAGCTTTCTTAGCTGAGCTCGGCAGCTATCAAACCCACTAGTGGCAGTGGCTGTCAACTCTCGGTGAACGGTAATTAGTACCCCAAGAAATCAAGAACTTGCAACATGTAACTTGTATGAAGGCCTAACTTTAGAGCTCTCTTCGCTTCTCAGTTATCTTCCATTTGAAATGCATACGCAATCTCATTATCGACTGTGAAGAGTTTGAGTTGACTGAGACTGTAATGTTCTATGTCGCATCTCTATTGAATTTTACTGTGATAGTGAGTTTAATCGAGTAAAAACAGCGGTTACACTCTAGAGATATGCATGTACGTACTTAAAACCTACTAGTCCTTAATCCTCCCCCGAAATTATTCATGTACATACTTAAAACCTTCTAGTCCTTAATCCTCCACCGAAATTATTAATGTACATACTTGAAACCTACTAGTCCTTAATCGTCCACCGAAATTATTCATGGACTTCAAGGTCCCTTTTTAAAAAGGAAGCTGCTAGCTCCTGGTCCCTCGCTAAATGCAGCCTTATTGCAAACCTGCACGAGACTGCAGCTACTTTTTTTTCAAAGCGGCTTTCTCGCCAAGATTATTTTGCCTCCTAAAGAGTGCAGCCAAATAATTCCCGTAGTCCATCTGCCCTGAAGAAAAACAGTCGGAAATTAGTTTGACAGAGTAAAGACGGACAATATTTCGAAATATGTTGCTTCAATCTTTGCGAAAAATTATGTAGTAGAGCATACAATTACGGTACGCTGGGTTGAATAAACCGTTGTGAAATTCGGTATGAATTTCGAGCGAGCAGTTTGAGACCAAATTGTTTGCAAAAGATTGTAATAAGGTAACCGATGATGCTGAAATGTTTCTCGTGTATTTCTATCTTTCAATCGACGAAGAGCTCGACGTGACATCTTCCTGTGATTTGAAATCGAAGATGATTCTTCTTAACGAAAGAACTTGGAGCAAGTATAGAGAAAAGAATTACTTCTTGTCTATCCGTGCAACCGCCCAAGAAAAACAGCCGCATCTGGGCAGTGAGCCTGACAGTGTTCACGACCCTCCACTTCGCGTGAAAAGATGCTTTTGGGAGAATTATTTTCGTAATGGAAGCCGGACTGAAATATCGTCTGCAGCTCGAAACGCTGGTTCAATTAGCTCATCTGGCGACGCGACTTTTCGGAGACCAAGCGAAATTATTCCACTCTTTGACGCCAATTCTCTGTCTTTAGATCTTTCCACACCTAGGTTTTATTTTCCTCCAACCGGCACTAACTCTGCTCTTTCAACCAAGAGTAACACGGACTCATCTTTACCGAGTGGTAGTCCTGCAGCTGGTAATGGTACCAGCTCGACCTCGCTTCAAAATCAACGTGCTTCTACTTCTCATTTAGGAAATGCTTCAGAGAGTGAAACTGCAGGCGCTGCAAATCCAAATGATGCCAGGCTGATGCCGAGCTCAAAAGTATTCGCGAATCCTTCTGAGCAAGATCACGCTGGAAAAACTGATACTGAAGGTACGGGATCTTCATCAATACTCGACAGCGCTAAGCCTTCCAGCAACACCAATTCTACGGACATGACTGCGCCTCTTCCTCACGATAAAGCTTCAGTTTCTGGACGAGATCAGAGCTCTTGCGAGACTTGGAGCAATGCATCCGAAAGCGCTCCGAATTACAGCGAAATTCTTTACCTTCGAGTGGACGCTAGCGACTACAACGATGACAAAGGAAGTTCGCTCCCTGAGTCGAGCTCGGCGTAAGTTTTTCTTGAAATTTTTAGGAAATTATTAGAGTAGTTGAAAGGCTTCGTCGATGCTTGGCTTTTGAAGAAATAGTGATTATTGGGACTGTTTAGACAGGCTTCACTTTTTTCAAGCCGAGTGGCTCATATTTCCGAGTCTAATGAACAGGTAGAGGTAGGGGGAGTTATATTTGGGGGCACACAGGCCTACGGCTACGTGTTAGATGCAATCTCCGCCAATTCATACATGAATTTTCTCAAAATTTCCGAACAAAAAATCATTGTCTTAAATAACATCTGGTGCTAGACTCTCGCCGAGAAAACGGCGAAACCTATCTTGAACTACCCATCAGTCGGTAGTCCCTCCTTTCTCTTTTGCTCCATCTGCTAACCCTTCACGGGGCATAGGATAGCCAATAGGGTTAGGTTGGCCTATTGTATGCTATGGAGGCTGGTGTCCCCGGGGAGGAGGGGGAGGCAATGCTAGGTTACCTCAGCTATAGATAGGCCTTTAAGACTTCTGTCTTTCATGCCCACTTCACTTCCTTCAATTCTACACCTTCTTTTCTATATCTTCTTTGTCCTATATTACTATTCATTCTTAACTTGTGCCTGCCCGCAGGGGCTCCCACGTGGGAACACACCTCATGTGCAGATTCCCGTTTCATACTGTGCACACTAAATGGTCAGTTCTCCCCTTCACTCTTTTGACCGCATTTCATATGGATAAGGAGCTTTAATCAAATTAATAATTTAATATAGTCTAATTCAACTCCCCGTTCTCCTTTGCTTCAGCCCGGCACTAAATGGGGCTTATTGCCCCAACCCTCTGGGATATGTGGTGAACGTGATCAGGGGGCCACTGTCGGAGGTGTGCGTCCACAAACCCCGCGGCAGCGACGCTGTTCGACGCCTCCTGATCGATGTCTGGATGGCAGTTACAGAGGGCACCAGGTGGGCTTGGGGTGGCCGGTCTGACTTCGTCCCGGTTGGGTTGAATTTGTCTCGATTGGGTTGAATTGGAGTCGATCTGGCTGGGTTGAATTGGAGTCGATCTGGCTGGGTTGAATAGGAGTCGATCTGGTTGGGTTGAATAGGAGTCGATCTGGTTGGGTTGAATTGGAGTCGATCTGGTTGGGTTGAATTGGAGTCGATCTGGTTGGGTTGAATTTGTCTTTTGGGCTTGGATTGAATTGACTGAAAACGTTTCGGTTGAATTCGACTAACTTTTTTCAATTTCATGTTTCAATTCACTTTGACTTCATTTTTTTCTATTGATTAAGATTTTTGTTTGATTTTGATACGATTCGACGCGTGAACAATTCTCATGAACTATTTCCTACGTCCTCACCAATACGCATTTGTTTCACAGGGCAACCTTGGTCTACTCGCCCGGCAACTCGAGATCCTTGCTGAGCCACACGAACAAAAACAAGTTGGCGCCCCGCCACGCGATGCTCCTGGCCGAACTCTTGGGCTATTTCCACGGTTTCCTCACGGCTCATTCGAGGGTCCAGGAAGATTTCCTCGAGGACGACTTCCCCACCATCTTTCCCAGGAAGCGCGTGTTGGTGGACAAACTTATGAGACTAGCCTGCGAATCTCTAGTCAAGTGAGTACAGAATGTTGGAAAACTGAGTAAATGAGGAAACTATTAGCTGTTAGAGTACATAGCAAGGAAACTGTGTTCTCACGCTACATGTTCAGGGTAATTAGCAAGAAAACTGGGTGTGCGCACGCTACATGTTCACGGTAAATAGCAAGGAAACTGATTGTTCTCATGCTACTTGTTCAGGGTAAGTAGCAAAAAAACTGGGTGTTCGCACGCTACATGTTTACGGTAAATAGCAAGAAAACTGAGTGCTCTCACGTTACATATTCAGGTTAAATAGCAAGAAAATGGAGTGATCTCACGCTACATGTTCCGGGTAAATATTAAAAAAACACTGGTATCTTCTGGTTCAACTCTCAGGGGGCACAGGATAGGCAATAGGGTTAGGTCAGTTAGGTTTGTCTATCGTGTGCTGTACGGACTGGCGACCCTCGCCAACCCCGATGGACCAAAACCCGGTAAGTGAGCTTCAACATTGACAAGTGTTCACTGATGCATACTGGAACCAATAAACAAATTTTCCATTACTCGATAAGCTACAGACCTATCGTAGAGATAGAACGACAAAGATTTAGGCATTACTATCACCAAAAACCTCATGCATGACGAGTAAAAAAACTATCATGAATACAAGCAGAATTCTCGATTCCATCGGAAGAAATTTTGACTTTAAGTCCAAAGACATATCATATTACCTCTCTATAAGCCTCTTGTCCGACCACGCCTCGAATATGTGGTACAATAAGTCTGGTCTCCTACCCTACTTTAATAAAATGGAGCAAATTCCTCACCTATCAACAAAAAGGATCCCTGACCTCCGGAACTGCAGCCCCAACAGCGTCTTCAACGGTGGCAACTCGTATCTCTTGAACAAAGAAGACTGCGAGGTCAGCTAATCGAGGCATTACAATATCTGAAAGGCTTCGGCAAGGTTAACCAAGAAGGTCTCTTCGAGAGGGACAATAACGTTTGCACCAAGAATACCAGCCATAAACTTAATGAAAATTGTTCAGAACATCCCAGGCTTCGAATTTCTATCTGGTTAAAACTTTGAAATCTGGAACCAACTACCGAAAAACACAGCCGCTGCACGCGCTGCGAGCACGTTAAACTGTTGTCTCGACAATTACTGGTTTGGGAACCCCCGAACATTTTAAACTAATGATTCGAGGCCCCTGTCCGTAAATTACTGATAATGCTATGAAATATCTGGTTAGTGATACGATCCTGAATTGTGAAAAGTCCTTTTTCTCATGATGAAACGAACGTCGAGATTCCTGTGCTTGAAAATCAATGACTGTGATCGCTCCACAGCTGATTGCCTATTTTTCCTCTGCAGAGATGCAGTGGATACTAGCAGTAGTCACAGAACACTGCTAGTAGTTTTACTACCTAATCTTTGATCTTTTCTGCCTTCCTATTCCACATCTAATCGTATGCCTGTGCGTGATTGGTGTCTGACATCACGAGACTTTGGGCGAAACGCAACAATTGGCGGCCTGGCTCGTTCCTGTAGCCACATGCTATTCAATTCTAGTGATCTCGTTAAAGTTCCTTTTGATTTTAGGTTCCGATGATGTCACAGGATTCGTATCGTTCCGTGCCCTCCAGGTCTGCGGAAGAGATGACCGACTTACAGACCAAGTACCCCAAAGCTTCGAGGTACCTCGATATACGATTCAATCAACAGTGGCTTGCTCGAGACTATGAACTGAAGAGCCCATATCCCATGGTGAACTCTGAGTACGTGTGCCTGGTGAACGGGTACGTCACGCCGCGCAACATCCTAGTCTACGCCACCAAAGCCCACGTTCAGGACATTAAGGTAACTCCATTAGACGTGTGTCAAATGCGTAACTCCATTAGGCGTATTAGGCGTATGTCAAATGCGTAACTCCATTAGGCGTGTGTCAAATG
Organism: Orchestia grillus; assembly: GCA_014899125.1. NCBI lineage: Eukaryota > Metazoa > Arthropoda > Malacostraca > Amphipoda > Talitridae > Orchestia > Orchestia grillus. The sequence continues at coordinate 4,334 of VOMN01082943.1, read as the reverse complement.
CGTAACTCCATTAGGCGTATTAGGCGTATGTCAAATGCGTAACTCCATTAGGCGCGTGTCAAATGCGTAACTCCATTAGACGCGTGTCAAATGCGTAACTCCATTAGACGCGTGTCAAATGCGTAACTCCATTAGACGCGTGTCAAATGCGTAACTCCATTAGACGCGTGTCAAATGCGTAACTCCATTAGACGCGTGTCAAATGCGTAACTCCATTAGACGCGTGTCAAATGCGTAACTCCATTAGACGCGTGTCAAATGCGTAACTCCATTAGACGCGTGTCAAATGCGTAACTCCATTAGACGCGTGTCAAATGCGTAACTCCATTAGACGCGTGTCAAATGCGTAACTCCATTAGACGCGTGTCAAATGCGTAACTCCATTAGACGCGTGTCAAATGCGTAACTCCATTAGACGCGTGTCAAATGCGTAACTCCATTAGACGCGTGTCAAATGCGTAACTCCATTAGACGCGTGTCAAATGCGTAACTCCATTAGACGCGTGTCAAATGCGTAACTCCATTAGACGCGTGTCAAATGCGTAACTCCATTAGACGCGTGTCAAATGCGTAACATTGCCGTCCATGGCATCAAAGCATACGGTCAGGATATTATCACTTTAGCTACAATTCTCCACGCTGGTTAAATTACATGCCGACAAATATCTCTGTTAGGAATTTAGAATTGAAGGACTTTGGTTTCACAAATTTGGTTACCCTATTAATTTTCTTTCTAATCAGGACTAGCGTATTCGATTGATCAACGCAAATTTGACGAAAACTCGAAATTTTGTATATGTGTATGATAGTGCTTTGGTTACACGAGGTTAGGTTAGACGATCGCGTGTACCATATATGACCCACTCCGGAGGCAAAGTGTTGAGGTAACTTCATTAGTCGCGTGTCAAATGCTTAATATCTCTGTCAGTGCCATCAATTTTCTCATTCAGGATATGTATGATACTGTCATAGTGTCGTACGCACTCCTGGAAAATGAAAATTTTGTTTCTCCAACTTTCTTGAAATATTTGGAGCATTGTTTTACGAACATCTTTACCTCAACCATCGATAATACCGTAACGAAATTACTTTATTCTTTCGTAACTTATTCGTAGATTAGTAGCATGAAATATTCACATCAAAACTCATATAAAATTAGAATCCTAACAGCCGCGTTGAGCTTTATAGCGTCAGTGAGAAGATCAAAACGTCATAATTAGACCCCGATCTTGCGGGCGAGTTTCACTCGATTTCTCGCGAGTCAAAAGTATAAGTCAATGCACGACTAATTCAATTCCAGCTGGAGAAGTGGGACCAGGCTCACGAAAACTACTGCTTGTACGATCTCCTGTGCCTCATCGTTCTCTGCACTGACGCCTGCACCAACGAACCTTACCTGTCCGCGTTGGTGTCCCTCTACATAAGGGCTTTTGAGAAGAGCAACGAAAATTCGGGCCATCCTCTGGAATTTACGAAGTAAGAATACATTTGCCAACACCTTCGTTTCCTTCCTTCTATTCATCCAACCGCGCCCACCCTTCATGCATTTACAGACCAGTGTATCGTTATATTTAATACTGACATTTTTTTAGGTTTTAGTTAATTCTACTGTTATATTGTAAGGATGATTTTTTCAGGAGCCATTCATATGTAAGGAGGTGCGGAGCCATTGTTTTTTCAGACGCAGACTCCTTGTTATTTAATGGAACGAACCTGGTTATTAAGTGCAGGAGCCCTGTTCTCGTAAATGCCCTGTTTGCCCTTTATTTCATTTTCCTTTGGACCAACCCTGATTTTGCTCGGTCTAGGTCCGTTACATTTTAAGTACGGAACGTCTTATTTCTTATGTAATAGGTAAGTGCTCGTGAAAAATGCAGGTCTTGATGCCAAACAAACACTTCCTCACAGTGAGCGTACAATAATTTTTTCACAAATGAATCACCATTGCTTTAGTTATTTTTCATATATCAAGTTCTATATCATTTTTAAGGTCTGATTATCTTTATAATTTTTCTTGGAGATTACACCGATTTACTATGAGTGAACACCCTAAATTGTCCCACAATCCATTAAATGGAAGATCTGCTGAAGCATATCAGCAAAAGATTGTGGTTTACTTTATTTCTCGTGGCACTAAATAGTTGCGCTTTTCTTCATACCGTGGGTCCCAAAGTGATGCATCTAGAATCATTTTGTTTCTTAATTTCTTCCCAATCAATTTATAGTAAGTACCTTTAGTTTCATGCAGGTTCATCACTTCTCAAGTCGTAATACATCTGCATCCAAAGGCGAGTTACGAAAGAAAAACGAATTGCCAATTCCTGCACTGTAGCATAATGAAATTACACTCGCAAATTGCGCGATCCTAACGCGTTCCCTTCGATGACGCCATTTTGCATGGGGTAAAATGACTCGCCGGTGGGTCAGGTGGCAGGAATCGTGTTGAGGTGCTAGGCGCTGAATGCAAGAGCCTACTCAACTGAGTATTTTTCTGCTCCGACTGCACTTAAACGCGCGCTTACTTTGGTACGAGGCGCAGCAGAAGTCGTCGGAACCTTTCCGTCGTCTTCCTTGAATTGACTGGAAGAAGTTAGAGTGCCCTGGCACGGGCCACTCTGAACTGCTGTCTGTCGGGGATGCCGGGTGCCATCTTTCATTCCCAAAGAAGGGCAACGTACTCGAAATCAAACCGGGGATCTCCAAAATAGGAAACATGAATGCTGTATCTTGTGCTACGGTGCCCCTATCTTAACAATTTTTTATTTTTAAAGTTGTTACTGTACTGTTTAACTGCTTATTTCAGTGTCATCGTTAGTAAATTTCGCCATTGAATTTTATTCTGTTGTTCGATTGGTGCTGACAAATGTTCAAAGATCGTGTTGTTATGATGGCATTTGGAATTACAAGGTTAAAAATAGCGAAATGCAAGGAAAATCTGAATTAATCAATGTCGAACTAACCCTTCAAGAAGAGCAGAGTACACAAGACTCGCTCACAAAAATCAACGTACAGAAAGCACGGTTAACATTCCAGTCCAAATTTCCTCTCCATTTACTCGAACGCTCGTCAATTTCAACCGTTTTTTTCGGTAAGACGTTTTCCGAAGAATAAAATCTGTTCAACAAAACAAAAGCTTTTTTCAGAAACCCTGTCATCCTCAAGTTCATTTTCTCTACTTCCAGAGACCTATTTGAAGAGATGTTGAGACACTCCGGTCGTCACCTGGTGATGCGGCTGCTCGCCCAGCCCACCCTCTTCTTCCCCGCCGACGGTTGGCTGGAGCCGCTCTTGGCTGCCATCGAGAAAATTATGCACGTCACAGATGACGACCCGCCAGAGAATGTGCCTCTCAGTGCCAACGAAATCCTTGATCTTGGACTATTCTAATCAATTTCCCCCAAGCTGAGGCCCGAGTATTTACGTATGTCAGGGTCTCAAGAGTCGGGAGTTATGTATCCTTCAGAACAATTAAGAACTCAGAATCTATCCTCAAAGGTTTACAATACAAACATCAAAGCTTATGGCAATTGAAGAGGCTCCACAGAATTGTGTAGGGCTCATCAGCGCGTTTCGATGTGGGAATGATCGCGCGTAAATGTGTAAATTCTTGTGATAAAGAAAGAAATGTTGACATCATCTGGTGATGGAAATTTTAATTGTTTGTCTTAGAATATTTATATCTTCGTGCAAAACGTCCGAGCGTGATAATCTGAAAGAAATGTTTAGAAAACTACGTACACCCTGACACTCCAATAATTTTACAGGGATAAACATATTGGACATTCATTACCAAAACTTATGAAAATGTATCGAGTTTCATCGGTTCCATGGGATTTCATGTTAATGAATCACAAACTTGGTAAAGCTCAGAGTTTCTCAAGGCTTTTCGCTTAGCAATTATAACCTCGTTGAAGAAATCGTCGTGTTTTCCGTTAAATTTTATGACGCTCGCGCAGTTACCGAATCCTGTTAAAGTTGGCATTATTTTAACAGTTAAATATTCTCCGACCCCCTCTGCTGAAGTCGCGGACCCGATGTTTTGAAAGTGTAACACTGACTCTGAGAAGTGACTCCAAGAAAGTTTTTCGAACTCCGTATTAAACGCAGTTGTTTTTCGAGTGCTTCCGAGGGCTTCCGATGAATGTAAACGTCCACGCGACTCGAGAAAGTCATTTCGATGCATGTTCGTCACAGGCACACGAAACATTCCACTTGGAACATCGGCATAACTCCGCAGGTTCATCGGTACCAATTTTTTGAAAATAACGTTGTTTAAAAAAATGCACAGTGACACTAATAATACGTAAAGGTGTACGTATAATAAATACAACTCG
>VOMN01082932.1:0-15745 GCA_014899125.1 Orchestia grillus | reverse complement strand
GCACTTCCCATTTCATCTCGCACTCGACACTCCAGCTCGCACTCGCCTTAAAACTGCTCAGTCGGTTCTGCCCCACCCCGTATTTGTGCGCCCTATTGTGCACAGTTCCAGAACTTAAGTGCTGAATGATACTTAAATGTGTGTTCGATAAACGTACCTTTCCGTAGAATATCAATAAGGAGGAGCCTCCGTAGAAGCTTCTCCCTTCGTTTCTTTCCGTGGCATATCAATAAACGGATGCTTTTAGGTGTGAAAATCTTGATATGTTTCATCGTGCTTTCTATAACTGTTACTGGCAGAAACTCTTGGACAGAAACGGAGTTTTAGGGAAACCACCTGACACCCAAAATGATATACACAGACTGAGACGTTACTTTCCTAAATTGTATCTTAAATAATCGCAGCAACTATGTTATCTTAACCTGAGGTAGCTTAAAAGTACATTAGGAATACCGACTCGGGAATGCTGTGTATTTTTTAACTATGGAATTATTTATTCTTGTTCAAGTTACTAATGGCTCTAGAAATTTCCCTAACAGCCATCGTTTAAGTTCGATCATTTCCAGTTTGCAGAATTTATAGAGAATTTGACTTTGCAAATTAAGCGTTCAATTTTGCTGAATAAAATCTAAGCTTGCGCTGCCTCAGCATAATTCTCAAAGAATTTAACTAAAATTCTGGGAAATTGAGTCCGATGCGGAGTTTTTTATCCTTTGTATCATTGCAGCATCTGTTCTGGAGTGTATTTCACAGTCAGCGTATTTTACAGTTCCAAACAGTGGGGTGGGAATTTATTAAAAAAAAATTTCTTGATTGAAAGTTCCTATCTTTTATTTCCAATTTTCAGGTAATATTTTCTTATATTTTCGACGCGAGACCGTTGATTGTCTTAACATCGCAGAAATAATCCTTGCTTCTTCTGTCTTCCAATTCCCTCTCTCTTATCTTCGAACGCGGGCGCAGCCTCATGATGAAATTTTACGACAAATGCTCGTCGATTTGTCGATGCGCCAGTTAGAGCGTACTTCATGAAACCAATTCCTCATTTAAAAATAAATCGAAACCTTATGTCTTTAAAGAATACCGCAACTAATCTTAATCGTAACTCTGATGCATCCCCGACAGGCGAACTTTAGATACACACACACACACATGAACACACACATTTTTGCGCTAAATAGATTTTCTGAGCTCGCGAGTGAGGAACGCGAGGTAGATCCGATGCTCGGACGGCTCCTGACACGCAGTGTGCTGCTACTGAGGGGAGGAAGGGGCCGAGAGGAGGAGATGGGGGGGATGGATTAGGGAGACGCTCTGTGTGGGGATTATCAATGCTGGAGTGGATGAGGAAACACATGTGGGGGTTGAAGCGAAAAAGGAGTTGGGATTCCGATAAAACTGGTGTGTGTTTTGCGTAGTGAAGTAGGTAATGGGGTTGATTGATGGAGATTGAACGAATGAGTAAGTCAATTCTGTGAATGCACAGTGTAAAATGTTGAACAAATGCTGTTTATCCTCTGAGTATTTTAGCTCCGTATGCAATGACCGTGTCAGAAACATATTATGTGAACGTGTCAATTACATCGAATTTTATGCGAGTGTAATGATGTGTTTGTGCTATGCCGTTGTATTTTATACAAATAATGGTTGCTTTTAAGTACGAAAATATGTTACTCAAGTGCAGTGAGCAGCAGGTCGTGAAAATTAGCAAAACAAGGTTCAACTTGTATAAATGTGTCCGCAGTACGTTTTGCATAATACGTACAAATTTTCTAGAATTTTAAAGTCTGCAATCGAGATTATGAAGGATCAAAAGAGGTTCCGGGAGTGTTTGGACATATGAACAAATTTTGCCAAGTAAATGTTGAGCGGTGCTCAAAAAAAGAGATAGAATAATATTCCCAAAAAACGTATAAATTTATTTTACTGATGTTACAGGACTTTTAATGCAAAATTGGAAGCAAATGTTGCGAAAGAGTGCAGGAAAATTGGCTAGAAGTGACTTTTTCTAATGACGCTGCCTGCTTACCAATTAAAGTGCATTAGAAGAAGACGAAAATAACACGCAAAGCTGTAGGTAGCAGCAGATAACATGCTAAATGTTCATGGATTCGTGATAAAAGGATGAAATATTCAAGCATTTGCTTTAGCTGTGACACGAGGACGAGTGACGGAGTAAGAACTCTGTTTTGAATGCAGATGGTGGAAATGTGTACCGCAGTCTCTTTCTTTCGTACTCGTGTTATCGTTCTTTTTTGCCTCTAATTCACTCTTTTATGAGTCATCACTAGATTAATTATTTAATTGATTTAAAACTTTCTCTTGTTGTGTTACTTCCTTTCCCCTCGTTTCGGTCAGAGCTCATAAAGAGCGCAAACTTCCCTGAGAAAAAATCTTACCTGAAGTTTAGTGTATTTTCCAGTAGTTTTTTGACGTACCTCGGGCTCCCTATCTGCGCGCTATTCTACACCGCATCGCGAGCTCTATTCTTGCACCAGTGGGAGCTGGAGCTTCTTTTTACAGAAAGCTTTTGTGCGGAGATATTTGTATTCGGAGCACCTCTCTGGCTCTCGATTCAATACAGACTCCCAGTAGTCGTGAGAGGCCGCACACAGGCGCATTCAGAGCACGCGCCTCAATGCCACGGGTTATACACATTTCTTCATTGGGTTCCTGCTCTTGCCACACAGGATCACACGCTTTGCATGGTCCAAGTTCTCATTCGTGATGGAAAGGAACGCAATTTTTTATTAATTAACCTCATTCGTGGTGTCTCCCTATTCTTTCACAGGAATTTTCCCATCACCGAGACATTATTTCTTAACTTGGCCATCTCTACCGGTATGGAAATTTTCCGTAACTTCTCTCAATTGATGTAAGATAAAATATTCTGGTAAGCATACAAATTGTTGTTTACCTGCGTTATAACTGGTATTTTATCCACGTGTATGTGATGGGATATTTTTTAATCCATGTTATTAGTCTAATCTTTACTGTACTTATCGTTTTTTATCTATCTGGAGATACTTAAATATTAGTTTCATTGTCCGTAGACTAATATTTAATGCTTTCATATTGAAATTTTAGCATTAAAATCCGTAGATTTAAATATTTTTCACCATCGTTTACGATATGAAGAAAAATTTGACTTGTCAGACTAAAACTTCGTCGATAAATGAGCAATGACAGAACGCTGTGAGATTTCGGAGGAAAAAGTTCTTGGTTATTCGAAAGAACTTTAAGAATTAGGCAATTTGGAAGCTGAATCTTTAAAAAGTGAAGAATAATTTGAGTGATTCTGACTTAATTTTAAGCTCTAGACTGCCTAATTTATCTCATCAATAAAACGTGCCAGCATTAACGTCCGTGTCTCTCGCCACTGATCGTGTCATATTGTGCCTATAATTTGATGAAAATTTAAATATTTTATAGTCTGAGCCCGATTCGCTCGATTTTCATGTGAAGGTTTACATGCGGAAGACACGCATAATTAATGAAAAAGCGTTTTCAAGGACAACCGGGAAATAAATCCTTCGGAGGAGTTCCTCATAATCCATTGAGCTACAAAAATGAAGGCGTGCGAGGATGGTATTTTGTTCCTTTGTGTACATCGACTTTGCTAACTGGTGCATAAAGTGTATTAGCACTATAACATACGTAAATACTACAAGTTCAAGGCAGGGTTATGCTCCAAGGTTATGGAAACATACATGGACTTGAAAAATAATCGTGTGATGCATACCTATTCAGACCTGTGAATACGGATTCCAAGAGTGCAAAATTTAATTTGATAATCTAGTGTATGACTTTTACTGAGTATAAATATCACTGCAGGGTTCATTTTTTAACTTAAAAGCATTAAATAGTTCTATACTAGCGATAAAAAAAATCAGAAGCTGTTTGAGATGCTGAATTAAGCTTTTTCAACTCGGATATTTCTCACAGTTACTGTCCTTTCGGTTCGTATGTACTATCTAAATTTATCAAACATGAACCACAATCCAGGACTTTATTAACAGGGTAAAAATAATACTAGCAATTAGTAGTATCATATGGTGCCTGTGAGACCAGTGCAAGCCTTCGTATGATTGCTCAAACATTCATTTACTTCTCAAGTACCGCATAACACTGTGCGTGCATCACAACACGAGCACCTGCTGCAGGATGTGCAGAAGTATTTGAAGCCTCCTGCGGTGCTCCAGCCCTCCTACGTGCGCCAGATCTCTGCTCCACGTCCCCAGCCTCCTCCACGAGCGTCTTTTTCTTCCCCACGCCCTCCCAAGCTGCAGCGGCCCCACTCAACGCTCCCACGGCAGCACAGACAGCAAAGCAACCCTATCCAACTCAACAACAACCACCTCATCCCCTCCGTGAACCTTGCGAAGCAGAGGCTCAGCCATCAGGAAGGCCGAAAAGTGGATGATGACAGCGAGTCCAGCGGAACACAGACCTCGTCGCAGGTACCTGACAAGCACTGACCGCACACTCGAGCTAGCCACTCGTACGCAAGAGTAATATTCTCCGTGGAAACCATCCCTGCACTTCTATCGCACGCGGTGTTGATTGTTTTTTCCTCTCACAACTGCAGTCCGTTGGGTGTCTTCAGGGCACCACAATATCACTGTAGTTTGGCTTCAGCACGTGAGAGCAAGCGCTCGAATAATCTACAGGCAAGTTTGCTCCGTCAGCAAGCACTTCGTCTTTCTGAGGTGAAGCCGCACTGGTTCAGATCAGCACATGGGTTTGCATTGCACATCGATACGACTCTCAGGTCCCGAGATCTGGGAAGAGCAGTGGATAATTACTTCGAATGCGGTATAGATCTCGCAAATATTCGTTCCTTACAAAATTCGTCGGTAATTTTTTTCTGTTTATAACATCTTGGATTTGTAAATCCTACATTTGCTTATGCCTCGTTGTTTCCAATTGCTTGCGTACTGATCACCATGTTTGTCTCGAGGAGTTCGATTTGTGTGCACGAATTTCATTATATTGCAGTTCTCTGTGGTCACATTGAATTGATGCGTCACGCTGAAATGGCACTGTGTGTAAGCACGTAGCTCGCACGCTAAAACTGAGCTGAAGCGGCCGTTTGGGATTATGAATAACTGTAGGTGAATTTTGAGGCTTCTAAATTCGGAATGCAATTCCTGTTGCACCTTGAAATTAAAGCTATTAATCTGTATATTCTGTCGAGTAGTACTCGGCACAGAACCAATATGAATTGCTTTTATTTTCTGCATGATGACCCCAAGGGAGCACTTATTGGTTATTTTAGAAATAGATTGACCGTCGGGACTTTCCTCTTTGCTTCTTCCAATTTTCCCACCTACTTCAGCATTTCTTCTTGTCTTTTCTTCATTTTCCTTCTTAACTTGTTTCTATGTGCAGGGGAAACTGTGTGGCAACACACCTTGTGCATTGGTTCCTAAATAGTCCCTCCTCTTTCGGTGTGACATAGTCAATTCACTCAAACACTGCAATCTATACTACTACTACTAACATTTTGCACTTAGGTGTTCACTTAACTCTTTCTCTCTTGAATTATTTCTGCTACCTAACCAAAAAATATTTGCCCTGGAATATATTTTCATCTATTTATAAATGATGCCTAACATTTTGTCTCCCTCTATGAAAGCGCGATTGAAACTGAAAGAAGATGCTGTTCGCTTGCAGTTAACACAGACGGAATATACTCCACACTCATACTGTTTGATTTAAACACGCTTTTAACAAGTATGTCATTTGTGGTACGGTAAAGTAAAATGAGTTAATAAAGGCATTATCTTTAAAGCGGAGTTCACCTTACATTTAAATTTAGTCCTCACAAGCAAGGCAGCAGAGATTCGATTTAAACGTATACTTCCTGAGAACTTGACGCTCGTCAGGAATATCAGTAACTGCAGTTACTCTATAGCTCTCCTTGGCACGAAGGGGCGTACTGCTGGTGTGTGTTTGTGTGTGTGTGTGCTCTCATCAGCGAACCCCTGTTAGATGTTTCTACAAGTGTAGGCGGTTCCTGTAAGTGTACGCGGTTCCTGTAAGTGTACGCGGTTCCTGTAAGTGTAGGCGGTTCCTGTAAGTGTAGGCGGTTCCTGTAAGCGTAGGCGGTTCCTGTAAGTGTAGGCGGTTCCTGTAAGTGTAAGCGGTTCCTGTAAGTGTAAGCGGTTCCGGTAAGTGTAAGCGGTTCCGGTAAGAGTTGGCTGTACCTATAAGTGTCAGCTGTGCCAGTGAGCTATCCATGAAAGTCGCGAATGTGGTATGTTGCAGGACCCGTTTTGTTCAAAAGGACGTCAGTTTTTTTTTTTGCAGTTCATTCCGTTCTTCTCTTAATGCTTTACGCGTGTGGTCGACGTATGAATCCTCAGAAAGGGTTTTTGGGTTAATATGTCCTTTTTTTAAAACAAAACATAAGCTATATCGTCTCACTAGAACGCTCGCTATAACCGTCGAGAGAGTATTTGAGTGACGAGTTCGTGGTGTAACTCTAATAAATTTTCCAAGAACAGCCAATTTATTTTAAATTTTTAGAAAATACGAAGCAGAAGAAACTCGGTAAGTCGTATCTCTATATCATGATTTGCATTTTTGTTTGACAAAAACTACGTCTTTTATGCCGTGAAATTTGTCCTATTTTATAAGTAAGAAAAAAATTCAGGTGACCTGGGAGCGTTCCGTAAGCCAGCGAAGCAGAACATCCTCCATATTCTCGAGAGGAAGGCCTCAATAAAGCAGTAATATTTATCTGAACCTCTTCATATCTGGAGCCTATCGACCAGCTGGACAGTTCCCCTTGCATGCAGAGTGGTGCACCTACAAGGTCTGTGAAGAATTTGTCGATATGAGTAGCTCAAAGTTATGCCTTGGTTTCTCTCACCGTAATTCTTCTTTCGTAGAAACTCTACTTTGCACGGCTCTGGTTCCTTTAACTACCAGAAGATAATTTTCTACGATTATTTCGGCACGGGCTGCAAGTGCAACTCTCGTCATATTTATAAAGCCAGTTGCGCAATTTTTTTCAATGCACAATCATAGTACTTCACTAAACAATGGGTTAGCGCTCGTTTTCACCGACTTTGCGTCGTAAATACATTTCCGATGAGCTTCGCATCAATGGTAACGGCTGCATCACATCAGCACCACGTTCCGCTCAAGCAAACCGCACGATGAAAATTTAATGTTTTTAAACATTGCTCTTGAATTTCCAGGGGAGAGCCACACCGGGTCTTGGATTTTAGAGCTAGGGACCGGAGAACGTGTCCGTCTTCTAAAGATAGAGGCGAACTTTTCTAATATGGAGAAGGGAGAGAGGTCATCGGCTTTCTAACGGAAGCTGTAAAGTAGAACACGCGTGACAGACCGGGCCCTTTCGATGAACTTGTGTCGTATCTTCGGCCTTAGGAACCCTTCAGCATCGCCTCGTTAAAATGTTCAGAGGTGGATGCACTTGGAGCTTACTTTGGGGGTTATTTATTGGAGGCTCTCCCTCGTCCTGTTATTGACTGTGGGATATACTTCAATCTTGATTTAGAATTTATTCTTCCCGTAAGATTTTGAAAACACAGCGGGTTTCATTTCGGTATCGTTGCTTTTTCCTTTAAAAAATAAAAGCTTGAGTCTTTGAAGTTCAGGGGAAATGAACGTGCAAGCAACAGTCGACTTAATGAATGTTCATCTTGTGCTAACAAATCTGTCTGTAAGCCCCTTCTTCTACGCTTGTACCACATAAAACACGAAATATTTTCAAACTTCTCGTATATTTCATACATGCGAAGATCTCAAAGTATTCCAAATAACGGAGACATCTGACCTAATCTTGAATGATTCGCTGCAAAAATTACTTCTCAGCTGCAAAAAAAATGAAAAGTACCAAATTTCTGTTCGTGATGCCCCACGCATTGGCTGTGTCGGCAGGGCAAGTCGGGCCTCTACTCAGAGCCGTACCAGCTCGCCTTCAGTAGTCTGGTGGGCTACCCACGTCTTCAAGGCAAAGACTCATCTCTCAACCGCCTCTCGTCGCCGGACTACACAGGTCAGTTACGCGTGCCATGAGCTTGCTCAAAAAATGCCATCAAGTATATTGTTAATTGTTATTTTTGCAAATTTTTGAATTGTTAGAACGCTATGAAAGTTTTAGTTATGGAAGTTTTTTGACCTCAATATATATTTAATTTGTCATGTGGGTATGAATTGATGTTCACAAGTCTCTAATACTTTCATTATAGCTTATGGAAGGTTTTATCCCTCTCATGTGGAGCTATCGGCGTCAGTATCAGTATTTAGAATAAATTTAGCATCTAATAGAAACTTTTGTTCTGGTGAGTAAAATTTTATTTGAGGGGACGCGGCATCGTTAATTGCTGCTGCGTGCCATTCGCATCATTTTAGTTTTACCATTTCAAAATTAGGGTTCTATTTTTCCGAAAATATCTACATTTGAAAGTAAGTAAACAAACTAATAGTTTTAATGAACTTTTAGAAACGATTCAAATAGGTAGAAGAGGTGGCATCCATCAGTTAGTTACAAAAATAGTCAATCTAAGTCTGTTTCGGAATGCTATTTTAGTACAGTATTCTAGGTATATTATAAGTGAATTTTGGCACATCTGACGCGTATAATGAATTGATTCTCCTTAGTAATGTTTAACTATGAAATTTCAGACAGAAAACCTTTTTGAAGCATATGAACCCTAATGTTGAATATATAAAAAATAAAAGCTTCGCCTACACAATCGGGATTATTGTCTCATCGACAGAGCATACAAACTTTGCTCTAATTGGATCAATTTTAGTATTGAACTTGATTTTCTGAGGGAATATTTTTCAGTCAACGGATTCACTATTGCTTCGATTGGAAAAGGTTTCAAGAATTACCTTGATTCAAATCTTTGTGAGAAATACCATTCCTCTGTTGTACGAAAAAAATAGTTTACTGTTCAATTCTGTACATCTGACTTGACAGAAATAAAAACATAAAACGGAAAATTCAGACCCTAATGAAAACCTTTTACCCGCAAAGTACAGTGAGATAATCTTTCCGTAATTATTTAATTATTGGTAGCTTATTTCAAGCGAAAGGATCGTATTCCGGATTTTTTGGGGATGCAACGTAGGTTATTTTTCTCTCGTGGCCAGTGCACTGCCACCTTTTGTGGGGAAACCCAGCGTCCCCCGCACACGCGCGTTGCTGAACATGAAGGAATCTCCTCTCGCACTGGGAAACATTGCCTCCCCTCTACATAGAATTAGAGACCACGCCATAGCATCCAATCATCTGATATTGAAAGCAAATTTTAGAGTTATAACATCTACTACAGCTACAGACTTCATAAGTCTTGAAAGCATGTTGATTTACAAACTTCATCCGTCGCTGAATGACCACGACAGTTCAGCCCACTCAAAATACTGGGCGAGTAACATAGTGTGGTGGCTTTGATTACCATTTCATGTAATTATAGTGCTTTTTCTTTTGTCAGATTTCAAGTGTAAAGGAATAAAATATTGATTTTATTGTGTTCTTCCTGTTTTTAGGTTCTACTGTAGATGAGTGAAATGTACACTCGAAAGCTTAGTAATGAAGATTTTACCGGATTTTAATGAAGATTTTAAGTGTTAAACGTGTAGAATATTTTAAGAATATCCATTTCGATTCATAAAGTTCCATTTCGATTTATTGAGTTCCATTTCGATTCATAAAGTTCCATTTCGATTCATAAAGTNTTTCGATTCGATAAAGTTCCATTTCGATTCGATAAAGTTCCATTTCGATTCACAAAGTTCAATTTTGATTCACAAAGTTCAATTTTGATTCACAAAGTTCAATTTCGATTCAATAAAGTTCAATTTCGATCCAAAAAAGTTCAATTTCGATCCAAAAAAGTTCAGTTTCGATTCAGTGAATGACATTAAATTTCAATTTCACCGGATTTCAACGACATGAATCTCACTGCCTACTTCTGTGTGGGGCACACGGGAGACCGGTCACCTGTGTGCACCCCAGCTCGAACGCCCTTGTAGTATTCGACGTAACTTGCTCCTTGCGGGCAACTTGTACTGTAGATCTGTCAACCTGGTGATTGGGAAGCGGAGGCCAGATGTAACCAAGCGCTATGAAATTGTCCGTCCTTAGCGTAAAACAAAAAGTTCATTTCTGTTTAGTCTCTCACCCATTACTCAATAAAGGTATTACTGAACTTACCTTTCAATTATCATTAAATGATTAGAAATACCTCTTAAATTCTACACCTGTTACCCTGTGCTAGTAGTCTTGGAAGACCTGCAACTTGTTCCGAGTTAATTGTCTCAGACACAACCACATTTACTGTAGGAATACGACGTGGGTCGGTATCCTTGTGTTATGCTGATCGCCGTTTCTGTTCTTCTACTTATTTCCCTAGCAGAACCAAAAGCTTCCTTTGTCAGTGATACTTTCTACTCCAGTGATGAACTAAGCATTTTCATTTTGCTGTAGGTACAAAATAGAATATAGAATAGAATATGGCAACAGAAATGTGCCAGGAGACTCATTTTTGGGTTTTCACCCAAGTCTCGTGCAGTAAAAACAAGAAAATGACGACATGGATGTATCCTGTGAGACTTACTTAACTGTCCAGAACAGTTTACCTGTTCATAAGAATGAGTTTCTTTTCACTAGTGACATCATCGCTTGAATCAATTTTATTGAGCTCTGAGTTATTTAATAAAATACTAGAATGTGTTTCCGTTAGGTTTGCAAATGCCTCAGTATCTTGTTTGTATGTTGTTTCAGTATCTTTGTTTTAATTATTTCGTCAGTCGTTTCGCTGTTTCCAATAAAACTTAATTTGTATCGCAATAATGCAGAAGTGCAAAATTTCGAACTTCTTGCGAACTTAACCCTGGGAGACCCAGCGTTACGTGAGCGTACTACCAAAAAATGTTGTGCTACTTTAATTGCGCTTGCCTAAAGGCCTGCATTAGCCTGAAAATTACATGACTACACACCACTTTGGGAAAATTAACTTCAAATATTGCTAATTTTTAAGTAGGTAAATATGTGTCTAAATACATTTATTTAGTAACAAAACCTAACTCGTTGCTTTGGTCTCAAAGCGATGGTGAGGAAGCTGCTACTTCCTCGTTGCTAAGGTTCTTAACGTTCGTGTGCTCCTCAGTTCCCCACGTCACGTCCTCAGCAGCTGAGGAGGAGGTTCTTTACGCACCTCCCCTGCTCCCGCACAACAAGGCTCCCTATCAGGGTCCCTTCGCCTCCTTCATGAGCAAGCACTCCCTCTTGGGCTCCCACTCCAACTCCTCCTCCATCATAGCCAACCCCCTGGACAACGGAACCGGCAGCATAGCCGGCACGCTCAACCCTCGCAATGTCTCGAGCACACTCAACCGCAACCTAGGTTGTGCTGACCGCTCTTTGGGTTGCGGTGACAGCAACAACCCGACCTTCACCATGCCCTCAACCAGGCCTGGTGGCCTCAACAGCAGTACATTGGGCAGCACCTTAGGCAGCACCCTCGGTAGCACTCTCGGGGGCACTTTGGGCAGCACCCCTGCAGGGTCATCAGGTGCGACGGTGTCGTCGACTTCAGGAGGCTCCACCAACAGCGCAGGCGCCCTCCATCAGGAGGAGAATTTCTATGCCACCACTGAGATTGTTCAGGTGAATTCTGTTTGGCGGAATGTATTTCCTGTGGAACTACCTTAATTTAATGCAAAATTTGTTCGCAATGTAATGATACGCGAGTTCTTACGAAAGACCTCTAATACTCTCGTATTCCATTGGCATATTGAATTGTAGAGTCTAAGTTCTACGTCTCTTTCATCCCTCTATGATTAACGAACTAGTTCGAAATCCTCTCACGCATCGAAGGAATTTACCTAAATTTTCGGCTAGAGTCCTATTACAGCTATGAATAACATTTTTCACGCGTTCTTTCCGTTTACATTGTTCCTTGTTCTTTAGAACGGCGTGGGGGCAGGCATGGACCGGGAAGGCGACGCTGGGGAGGATGTGGGGGTGCTGATGGACGACAGCCCTCCCAATGAGATACCCCAAGATAAGATAAGCTTGCTTCAGAAGCTTGGCGAAGGCCAGTTTGGAGAGGTGGGTTCATCAGCCAAAGATATTCCTTGTATTACCCCGAAATCCCAGTGCTGTGCGTGCATGCCAGAACACAATGCCTGAGCGCTGCAAGCCCCTGCAGTTCGCGTGATGCCTCGACTTCTGATGAGATTCTCCTGCCGGGATAAACGCTAGCTTAGGAAAGCCTATTCGGGCGCATAATTTGTCTGCGTCGTAGTACTGAGATCCGTCATCTTCTTCGCACTCCTGCGCACGCTAAGAGAAAAACGGACTGATTCTGCAGTGCCACTGCGGGTTAATGTTCTTGTTAAAAGATGCTTTTGCATCTTACACTTGATAAATATTAGCTCTTCATATTGTCAAATGTTCCTTATAACTTTATGCTTACAGATCAAGATAATTTCTAATTTGATCGTTGAAATGGTACTCGCGGATGCATCATTTTTACGAGTGCGAATTGTGTTTTTAAGTCCCTTTCTGTATAGTGCTTGATGAAGTGAAGAGTTTTGATGAAACTTCCTCGTCCCCTCAGGGGGCATAGGACAGGCCAGAGGCAACAAGGTTAGGCTAGTTAGGTCTGCCCATCCAACGTTATGTGAACTCGCATAGGTTGCTTCAGCTCTAGCTAGGCCTTTGGGAGTTCAATCTTTCGTGCACACTTTACATCTGTCCATATTCAGGTCTTTTTCGCCGATTGTTCTTTATTTTTCTTGTTATTCTTACTTGACTTGCTGTTACTATGCGCAGGGGATGCAGTGTGAGAATACACAGGTGCATAGATTCTACATTCTTAAAATCAATACTAAATAGTCGATCCTTTTCGCTCTAGGAGTCATCGCTGTCGTTGCTGTGAGTGAAACACTTACAAAAGAGTTTAAAATTAACGCGACTTTAAACGCGTTACAATTCTTCAGTTTGGGAAAAGTCTATTGATCCAATCCGGTGAAGTTAAAATAAGAGGTTTCCAATTTTGTATATCTAACCTTTAGTACTCGCAGTAACCGGTTGTCACCACACATGCATCTCTCTGAAAAGGACATCATGGCACCAGCCATACTGTAAATATCTATAGAACATAGTTCCCCTGATGGGGTACCGGATAGGCAACAGGTTTAGGTTAGTTAGGTTTGTCTATCGGATTCTATGGGGAATGATGACTTCAGGGGGAGGAGGGGGCACTGAAGGTTACTCCAGCTCCAAATATGCCTTCGGGACTTCCACCTTTCGTACCCACTTTGCTTCTTTCCATATTCACACCTTCTTCACTTTCTCTCCCTTGTGTTTTCTTCCTCTTCGTTGTTAACTTGCTGTTCTTATATGCAGAGATCCTATTTGGAAGTACACCTTGTGTAAAGGTTACCCGTTTTCTAAACTCTATACTTAATGTCCGTTTTCTTCCCTCGTGACATAGTCCGAGTTACAGAAATGCTACAATCTATACCATCGCTACTACTACTACAGAATGTAGTAATAACGATTGTAAAGTGATTGTACTGAGTGCAACCGAAATATCTAACACATTTGTTATTGTATTAATTGCAGAACGAAACAGAAAATATGAACAAATATGCTTTATTTATTGAATATATATACAGTGCAATTTCATTTTATTCTGTTTCAGGTTAAAATTATTTTATTAGTTCTGTATTCAATTTCGCCTTCATTAAACCAATAAACGTGCGCGACAGTTTTGCCCCGCCCTTTAGGATATTCCCCAGGCAGCGTTGTGGGAGTGGGATCAGAGGAAAGTATCCAAGTTTGATGATGGTGCTTTTCGTCCCCTAGGTTCACCTAGGCGAAGTGACGCACGAGGACGGCCGCAAACAGATGGTGGCCGTCAAGACGCTCAGACTCGAAGCCTCGAATTCAGTCAGGTGAGTCTGCTCACTTAGGAGTGATATTCAAATTATTTTTTGCATAGAAGAGAATTATTTGAAAAGTTATTTTATGTAGTATGAATTAGGTGTGAAGTTATTCATTTCCATTCACAAATTGAACATAACTTACGACTGGGCTGAGGAATTAAAAGCCGTTTTCCTTATTTTGCCCCAGAACGCCGTCGGGTTATAGATTTTTTGCGTTCGCATGTTGACACGTGCGCGGCTTGAGATATTATGCGACTCGAGGTATTATGCGACTCGAGGTATTATGCGACTCGCCGCTCACCCGCCACTTCGCTGTGCTTAACCCTTTACCTTCCAAAAGGACTTTATCGTCCCGTTTCAAAGGGATGCTGCTAGATTTTCATAAAAACTGAATACAGTCTTATTGCACATGTGTATACATGAGGCTTTAGCTTGTTTTTTTACACTAAGCAAAATGCTGCCATATCGCCAAATTAATTTGGGCTATAGAGACTTAATTGCTCTCATCAGCTAATGCCTCTGAATAACGTGTGAATCTTCGTTGATTGTGTATATATGAGCTGCAAGTGCTTCTACATTATGCAAAAACTGCGATTAGCAAAGTTCCCATGTAAACGATTAATGAAAACAATTTTGAAGGCATGAAACAATGAAACTTTGTTTCAATGTGCCTGCGAATGTGTTGAATTAATCGAAATCTCAGTTTTAAAAACATGAGCAAACTCTCACTGCAGTTAATTTGTCTGTCCAGCGAGTCAAACTTGTTCGAATATTTCTACCAACTTGACAGCTCAAGTCCGACGACGTAAGGTCAGTCAAGCTCTTTTACTGCAGTCCAGTCAACTCAAATTCGCGAAGCATTGCCCAGCTAACTGAACTGAAAGTCATGCACGCCCTCGTGGAAGCGAGGCTTCTTTTATTCGGCCTTCACATTGCGAGGGGCTGTCTTAGCCAGCGTGTTGCCAGCCTTGAAGGCAGAGTTCTGATCACCGTTCTGCGTAGTGGACGGTGATCGGTGGAAGGGCGTCGTAACGGCTTTCTGATTTTTAACGAGTTTCGATGAATTGATGTTGAGTTTCAACTTGCAATTATTTGAAGAATGTGAACAATAGTGCTCCAAAAAAATCCAACATTACATGAAATTGGAATATTCGTTCAAGGCTCTTCTCTATGAACGTTATTTACGTAGTTCACATGCGACGATAAACTCCAATTATCGAGCAACTACATACTTGCGATAATCCTAAAACTGAAAATCCTTCACCTTTTCTCCCCGTAACTGACGAACGAGTAAAATCCCTCTTACTAACGAGAAAAAAGTTACCGCGTGGCATTGCTGGCGGCATTCCCGTTACCGCAACAAACTAGGAGACCCTCTATCAATGAGCGCGGATGAGTTTGCCCAATTAGAGGTAAAAAGTTGATAATATCTTCCTGAGAGCTGGTGGTGACAACTAATACATTTCTTTTTAAAGTTGGGCGATTAAAAGTTTTGGCAGGCCTCGGCACCTGCAATGAATCCAAACGAATTTGTTCTTTTTCTGGCTCCACAGCTCCGGAGACCAAGGTGAATAATTCATTGGCGCGAAGGAGATTGCGAGCCTAATTCCTTCTTTCATCCTGCATTAGGGTTTGTTTTAATAACCCGGCGCCGTAAGTCCCCCCTCGAACACTCTCTTGTCTAATGGAAACTAACGTCCCCGAGGACGACTCCTGGTGTCTGCAAATTGACTATTTCACAGCCCTTAACTCCTCCTCGGCCGTCCCCTCCTGCACTGACCCTTGTCTTTCCCCCCTGCTGCCG
>VOMN01082930.1:0-11686 GCA_014899125.1 Orchestia grillus | reverse complement strand
TCTCTTAATGCAACAAAATGAGTGTTCCCCAGTGTAATTAGTTTAACCAACTCATTCAGTTCCAGTGACTTACATACCTGAGTGTAATGTTGAGGCTTTTTTTTTGTTGTTAATCATTAATATGTTGTGAATTCAATGCCTTCATTTCTATGTAGGTTGCCTTTTAAGCCTTGTAGCTCATTCAGGCCCACATGTGGTATACATCCTGATCCCGGTTCTTAGTCGTTCCTCATTTGATAGTAAACCTGTATCTGAAGTAAATTACTTGTGGAAAATAAATGTTTCCAATGTTTTACCATTCGGTTGAAAGTCATTTTCTCATATAATTACCATCTTCATACCTGACATTTAAATTAAGTTGTGCTGGTGTTCTTGTTAGTTTTTATTTGGAGACAATAGCGAATGGTCAAGGGACACTTCACGTATATAAAAAATATAATTGATCGAATTTAAAAACAAAATTGTGTTTAAAACAATCCAAACTTGTCAATATTTCGTAGAATGACCTTTCTGTGATTTGATAACTTAAATTTTTTTGCCATTGCCTTGGTTAATTTCCGACAACAGTGTAGAGAGGGCGTCACACTTTTCTTTTATTTTAGCTCAAAGTTGGTCAAAATCATTGAGGGTACCTTTGTGTAGCTATTGTTGATATGATGCAAACGTTCTTGATAGGATTAAGGTTTGGTGACTGGGCAAGCCATTCAAAAAACGGAATTTTATGCTTCCCGAAGAATTTACAGACATTAGACGTTGTGTGTATGGGAACATTCTGCATGAAGGTGAGATTCTCTTTCAAATTATCACAAAGAGGCACAAAATAATGCTCCACTAACTTTTCAACATATTTAGTCTAATTAATTTGTCCTTACAGTCGAACTAAAGGTCCTGAAACATGAACACTGATGACTGCCCCGTACCATGACCTAACCTTCATCACCCTGGAGTATTGGAATTGTACACATGGGATAAAATTCCTCTCGTCGAAATTGGTTTATTAGTAGGGAATTTAACCCTGAGTATTGAAAGAAACGCGATCGTTGCTATAAAAAACATACATTGACACTCATACCAGTCTGGTTTTGTAAAATTACATTGTCAGTGAGTATCATCTGAAACGATAATTACATAATGTAATTTACACAACAAAATTCAAGTGGAAAAAATGTACATTTCTAAAATAAGAAAACAATCACTAAGACAAAATTAAAAAGTTCCTATATAGTCAACCTGCATGTAAAAAAACATGAGCACATTTTGGCCAGCTGATTCATGAAAGGTGTAATGGGACCTAGGTAAGGTCTGATTTAGCCTCGTCTTTTTGTAGATGTGCAAGGATTTCAGTATTCTTAAATCTATTGCATTGCTTGTGGAATCTATTATTGAAAAGTTGTTTAGTCTGAGAGGATGATTTAAATTTTCCCAGTGGGTTCGAAAGTTCGAGTGAGAAGGTTTTTGTAACAGTCTATTAGTTTCATGACTGATGACCAAGTGTTTTGAAAGTTTCATTCTTGCTTTTCGAGACGTGCTCTCTATATAGGAGCCATTGCAGGCTTCACATTTAAACTGATTAATTAATGTTGAGCGCTCGGCAAGAAATCTTTATATTTGAAAAAATTCCTAACTGTGAAAGTGTTCTTCAGGCAAATTTTAAAATCTAATTGCGGATAATGACTAGACAACACTGTTTTCAGTAATTGCACGCATTTTGTTCTGTTGTAAATAACATGCGGTAAAACTACGTAATTTTTTTCTTTGGCTGCAGTTAGTATTTTTGGACATGAATAATAAATTTTGTTAAAAAAATATTTGACTCACTTGTCAACTAAATCAGTTGAGTACCCGTTATTTTCAATAAAATTCTTAAGGACCTAACTTCTTTATCAAATGAAGTGAACGCTCGATGATAGATGATACCCTGTATGGATTAAAGTTTTAATTGCATTGATTTTATATAAATATGGGGTTGCACTGAAAAAGCTAGATCCAAGGCTGGTAAAGGTGGGTTTTCTGTAAATGTTGGTGCTTTTGACAAGGATATCTAAGAATGGTAACTTTTTCCCCCTCTTCTAATTGCAAAATTTATGTTATTGTGACACTTATTTACATAGTTCAAGAAGAGATTAGCATGCCCTCTTTCTTTGAAAATAACGAAGGTGTCGTTCAAGTATCGCTCATAAAAAATTGGTTTGACTGAGTGTAGGCAAGATTCCCAAAACTTTGCTTCTGAATGACAAAGTAGGGCCAGCAGATTACCAACGGAAAGACCATCTATTTTCTTATGCACATCACTATTATACAAAAAATAGGTTGCAGACGCGGCTAAGTTCAAAAACTCAACAAAAAGTTTTTATTAAAACCGTGGGGTAATGATATTTGATTAAATGCTTTATCTGATAAAATGTTCATAGTTTCTGCACTCAGGACATTAGCATACAGGAATGTAATATCAGAGCTAGCGATAAAATATTCCTTTCCTACCTGTACATGTTCAACACTCTCAACAAATGTATAGGAATTCTTTGAAGTATACTGGTTAGTGCTAATACCCTCTATCTATGGAATAAGAAATTTCGATATCTCACAAGTCACTGTATTGTAAGGGGCAAGAACAAACCTTAAAGGGATTTCAGTTTTATTGACTTTTGGCTGGCTGTTTAAAATTGCAGGGTACGACCCACTTGCGAATAGTGGTTTAAAATTGGTGAAATTAGTGACTAAAACCTATTGAAAATATAGCATTGGCTATCAAACAGTTTGAATGCACTTCTACATTGAAGCTGTTTCAAGTTAGTTAGCTGAGAGCTACCAACAAGACAAGAGAGTTGTTGGAGGGTGAGCAGTCTGAATACATAGTTCTTGTAGAGCAACTTAACTGGGTTGCTAGCCATACAAGACTGAACATAGCATTTGATGTGTATGAATTAATCGCTGGCTGTGGTCGTATTGTCATGGGAGAAATTCTTTGGTTCTTATCGCATGTAATTATGGACAATAGGTAATTATATTTTCCTCAAATGAAGCCACTTCAGGAATGTTTTCTGGAGTGTATTTCAGGATGTTTCCTTTCCAAACCAGTGGAAATGTGGTTTGCAAGAGAGTTTATATTTCTAATATTCCTTCAGGACAATAAGGTCGCGAGGTGTCAAATTTTGTTTAAATCTGGTGAATGTTTAGTAATGAAGTTTATGTTGGATGCTGAGACACTGGCTCTCCTTTGGGATGTGCCTAGACAGCTGTTTATATGGCAAACTGAAAAAAATGTCGTGTACTGGAGATAAAAAGGTGAACAGTTTTATGGATAACAAGGGTCTAGTGGATGCTATCCAACCCATTATGTAAAGGACAAAAACCTGAGGACTGGCATTGCAGTTATCAAGGATGTGGTAGAAAGGAAGGAGGTTCATGTGATGCTATGGGTAGAAACTTCATGGCAGCTTGCAGACCGCCTCACTAAGAGAAGTGCGTCTCCTGGCTCATTGCGTGCTGCCCTCTGATGATTGAGGTGGCTGCCAGTGCTTGGGCATCGAGTGAGATTTTTGTTTAAAAAAACTTTAGAATAGGATTTTTAGTGTGGAGAAGTGGTTCCTCTTTTATGGGTATTTGCTACTACCATTTAAATCTGGCTGTCTGGCATGCTTGCTCTGGTGTCAGGTTGGCTGGTTGTTTGATTGAGCAGCTATCAGGCTGCAAGCTGGAGAACTGGCTTGTGTGCGGTGGTGTGAGCACAGCCAAGTCAGTTCACTTTGTTGCCATTTGTCTCCCGCAGGTGAGACAAACTCATTATTTGCTTAGTTATGTGGAAACAACCAATAATACAGAGAATGAAACTCTGTTGATTACAAATTCATTATTAGAAGTATGTATGTGATAAGCATGCATGTGAAAATATTAAGTTAGCACTAAATGCAAACTGATTTTTTAAGGAAATCCTGACAATGCAATGAGGCAATATGGAAAATGAGCTAAGTCAAAGTACATGAGATTCCCAGAGAATAAGTCCTTGGAAAAAGTACCCTAGAATGGTGTATAACAGTAAATCAAACTAGAGGAGAAAGATATAAGACAAGAAAATTTAAGACTAAACTATCAGAGTATGAATAGGTGAGAATGCAACACTTGAAAGGAATTAGAAAAACTCATTTGATTACCTGTACTCCTGAGTGGCTAGGTGACCAAATGGAGTAAAATTAAACTATTTAGCAATCTATCTTGCAAATGAGAGGGTGTCTTATACTGAACAAACAAAGCATAATAATGAATGTGGCGAGCACAAGTATGAACAAATAAAGCAGTCAAAACTTAATCTTGACCGAGGTGGAAAATGGAATATTTTCATCAAAGATTTTACAAAAATATATAATAAATATAAGGTACTTCAAAACAAAAAAAGTTTAAATAATGGAACTTAACATTTATCTATCCTAACTATGATAGAATGCGACCATGAAATGAAATTTATTCAAGGACAGAAAAATGAAATAACTCAAATTGCCAAAGAAGTTTATGCAATGAAATGATTTAAATGATTTGAATCAAGCATGAACAATCAGGTATTACAACATGAGTGCAATTAAATACTCAGTCTGAGTTGGAGAGAAATAGTCTTAGGCATGACAGTGCAACCAAGGATGTTGTGGATTAATTTTAAGCAGGAATTATCTGAAAATTGCTTAATAATAACATTTAATAGTTATATACTCACATATTTTTATTGGTCAAAGCTGCCATAAATAATTGAAAATTAGAATAATTTTACTGTAATCAACACCAAATGAGAAAAATTGACAAAAAAGGACTATAAAAGGTTGTACTATAAAAGTAGCCAATACAAACCCCAGTTGCAACTATGAACTGTGGGTTTGTGCAGAAGTTCTAACAGACCTCATTCTATTTGTCAATCAGTTTGTAAATGCCATGCTTCTATAGTTCATTTGGTTAAGAAGCAAATTAGCAATTTGACTTTTTTTCCAATCTATTACATTGATTTGAATGAAAAACTATCCAAATGGATCTGTAGTCCATAAAATAAATAGTTATTAGCTGGTACTAGGTTGAGAGAAAATGGAAAATGCAGCAATGTTTCTTTAAAAGATAGCCTGTGTAGGTCTCATTTTTCAACCACTGAAACCTTTCTGATCCTTTTCAGCTGAAGTAAAACGCGGGGATATGAACTACATTTATTTTGGTAGTTTTCATAGTGGTAATTGAGGAGTTTTTAGAGACAGTCTCTTTTAATATATTGTATTGCAAGTATTTTAGATGACCCTCTTTTTGCTTGCTTTTCAAACTGAAATTCCTTCTTCAAATGCAAGACGACCTCCTATAACTTTTTTCATAGAGTACATTACCCACTTTAGCATTCTGAATATATTTTGCCCCTGTAATTGCTTTACCTCCACGTTGAAACTGATAGAGTAATACATTCATAGCGCGATCTTTAGATGTTAAAATTTTGAGTGTAAAGCTCAATAAAAGTCAAATTAAAATTAGATAATCTAAAAGAAAAAATAGATTAGAATGTAATAGTAAATCACAAAAAGTAGCCAATTGCACCATTTTTGTGCTGCTCCTTAAGCCGTATGTCATGCGTCAACAGACATTTAATATAATATATATTCTATTGAGGAAGAAAATATATTCAATTTTTCTACAAAGAAAAAGAGTGTTACCTGGCTGCTTCTTGTACCCGAACGATGCATTAGGCACGCGTGTCATTCGAGCTTCTGGACGGCCAAAGTGTTGTAATCAAGAATTTTTTAATTCCTAAAAATTTTTGTTCCAGAAATTTTGGCCCTAGCGGAGGTGGTAATACTGCCTGGCCGGGCCCATAAGGCGGCGTGCGGCACTGCGTCTCAGACCTGAGCCCGCATTAAGAAAGACGGAAAGTAGTTTTCTGCTCCCGGGGAGGAGGGAGGATAGTCCAGGTGAATCTTCCTCTTTGTAGAAAAATAGGAATTATATCATTTAATAGAATATATTTTTCTACTCAATTCAGAGTGTCACCTGGTTGCTTCGCCTAGCACCGGCCCGAGCTACGGAAGAGGTATTGGTAGAGGGGCGAAGTCGATTGAAAAACCATGCCAGTGGTAAACTATGAGGAACGTAATAGAACGCTATTAGAAGAGTAGCTGCAGTAGCAGACAGGCTTTCTTTGGCCTACAGTAAATGAAGCTTGGACACTCATCGAGGGTGATGGTGAAAGTAGGATTCATGCTCTGGGTGAGGTAAACTAGTCGAACGTAAGAGCAAAAAGAACCCTCTCATAGTGTACTCGAATTAATGAGAGGTGATTACCGCCGGGTGGGGTTACTGACTCGAAATGTCAAGATTTTAAGGTAGTTTTCTTTCACTGGAATTTTAGCAGGTGTAAGCGGAGCGAAGCCGCAGAGGGTGGCACTCAGTCAAGAGAGGGTACTAAGAAACCAACTCCGCTGAGGAGGGAAGTTCGAGGCATTTAGAAGGAAAGGACTCGTCGAAAGTCAGGTCCCAATCGGATGAATGCGGAGCGTTCGACCGCAATCTGAGAGTGTAAAAACCGATTTTACGCCAGATGACAATGGAAAGGCTTGGAAGCTGCGGGCCGTGAATAGGTGGAGGTTTGAAGAAGGTCCAAGAGAACGGAGCGGAAACATCGGAGCCCGGCAGAGCTGTGGGGTGCAGGGCATCTGGTATAGGGCCTGCTTTTGCTAAGCCCCGAGAGGAAAGGTTAGCACGGACTCGAAGCTGAAAGCGTGTGTGCTCGCACAGCAGGGCTCGTGCCGCCTCGGGGTGAAGGGCTCGCGGCGCTGGAAGGGATCATGTTACGGGGAGTGATTCCTCGAAGCTCCAGTAGAGAGAAACCGTGCAGGGCACGTCACGGAGATCTCGGTAAAATGATTAGCTGAGCAAGATAAAGCGAGCCTAGTAGAGAGATCCCTGGAATTTGATCAAGGGGCCAGGTATGAGTCATCTAGATGATACGGAAAAAGATTGGGAAGTGAAATGCGAACTCTCTTTCACTGGGCTCTAGGTGGTCACGTACGTGACTTGGGCGAAAGGAGGGCCCGAACCGTGGTATTGTGAGGTAAGGGCAGTGCGCGGTGTGCTACAAAAATTTGCTGAGCATATTTAAAAATAGTGAGCCTAATGACGACGTACGATGACTCCAGGCTGGTTGGAAGTGAGCGGGAAGAAGTACCGTAACTTGGAGCCAGGGTAAAGACACGTGGTCGAAGCCGGAGAAGAGTAGCTCGTGAGTGGTGTCTCAGAGTAGACAACGAGGTGAATCAATCGTAAAAAAGGGGGGTGTAGTAACCCACAAGGGGTTACGCGCCACTCGCGTACGGAGATATGCTCAGGCGGGGGCCGGCGAGCGTGAGCGTGGCCACCGACCAAGGCAATGCCTACGGGCCCCGTCGAGCCAAGGCTCCGCTGGGTTCTCACCAGAGCTCACAATCATCGTTTTCCAGCGCACTGCGCATGGTAAATAACTGCCACCTCCGTGTGCGCGCGACCCACGGGAGAAGCTCCATCTTCCACGGTTACGGTAGGTGCCATCCACTGAGTGGGGAAAACCAGAGCGTAAGAACGACGGGTAAAGCCACCTGAGAGCGTGGTCGTGGGACCTCGCTGGCGGGTAATCGGAGTTCGAATGGGGCTAGCTGATGCCAGCAGGACAAAGATAGTAAAAGGCCAGCGGAATTGGTGACTTGCCCCCCGAATAGGGTGTATTCGAGGGGAAAGATCACAGGGGAAGATGGGGCTCGGGGTGCTGAAGGGGGCCGGGCAGAGCTTGCTCGGCCAAATATCCAGACGAGGGAGTCTAATTTCTTGGCACGGGGACCTCGGTATGCCGTTCAGGAGGAGAGAAGCTCAAAGGCTTGCCGGTGAGTGAGAGAGCGATCAGATGCGTGGGTAGGTTCGACTGTGATCCGAAACTCAGGTTAGGGGGGGAGGGTTTGTCCCAAAGTTCTCGTGCATCGAGTGTGAACGCGGTGTTCACTCCGGAGGCGAGAGCCGGGTGAACTCCGAAAGTGTGAAGCCCCAGGAACCCGTATGTGGACCCGAGCCCGCTGCTGAGTACTCAGGGTAAGGGTTGCGGGGTCCGGCGGAACGTGGAGGAGGCCGGAATAGGTGCAAAATAAATAAAAATGGGGAGCAACCGTACGAGGCATGCAGAGGAAGGGGCTCTCGAGTCCGAACGGAGTTGTGGGCCAAGAACTGAGGTGTCCGTTCTCGAAACGGGGCTGAGATGTATATAGAAGGGTCCAGCGTGGCTTGCACTAGCCCGGAGTGGGTGCTTTCGAAGAAGGGCTGAGTGCTGTCGCGGGGCTGGCGAGAGGAAGGGCTCTTACTAGGCGGAGAAAGGTACGGAAGGGAGGCGAAGCCTAGGAGAATACTTCTGTAGAGATGTAAGTAGAAAGGCGGTAGCCGTGGTGGATGGAAAAACGTCACGAACGCGTTTGATTCAAGTATTCAAGTATGGCAAGGGAGGTAGTGGCTCCCTTCATACGGAGTACGGTCAGGCCAGGTTCGGAAGTACACTGGAGTGGCGGGGCTCGGCGAGTAGCTCAGAATTTGAGTCTCAGAGAATCCTCGACGTCTTCATGAGGCTCGAGAGGGGGCAGGGCAGCCTTGTAGGTTAAGCACGTCACACTGTTATTGAGTTTATCCACAATTCATAAGTTCAAGGACAACGTGGCAGTTGGGGAGCAGAATCTGGAAAGATCAACACTCCGGCGAGAGTGGCAATACTTCGGAGGAATGCCCGATGTCTCATAAGACCCACTTCCAGCAGAAGACAGCGTGAGAAGGCGCTTCAAGTAAAGTCGCTGTCGATGGACAGCCGAAGAGCACTGTGCAGCCTTCGTATTAGGAGTCCTGTATGACGCTTCAACGAGTGAAGAGGCTTCAACACGCAGAGCTCGGTGAAGCACGAAAGAAGCCTGGCAAAGGCTCTATGGGACATCTGCTTGCGGCTGACCAGGAGAGACACGCAGTAGCCGCGAGCTCCGAGGTCCGTCGACTTCTCACCCTGAGCCACTTAGCACCGGGGTTATGGGATTTTGCCTTTAGTCACGAAATGGCAGTGACAAGGCAGTAATGAGCTACGTAAGAAATGGTAAGATCTGGGTGATGAATATCTATGGGGGATAATGGTGCCTCGGGGCACCGCACTTTAGTAATGTAGTGCGTGTGCACCCACAGTGGTTATACATAAGCTACCCAGATAGGCGTTTGGTCAGAGCCTTGTATCTGACCTGTAGCCTATATTTCCGCAATAGATTGTTTTAATTTTTTACGGCAAAAATTGCGTTTAGACGATTTGGTTGCAGTAGTAGATTTGTAAGAAAGCACAGCTAGCTTCTACAGAGGACCAATAGCATATTGTCCCTTTGGTCGCTACAGTTCCAAGCGAGGAGCTGAGGATCGAGTCGGTTCTCAAGCCTGTAAGAAGCAGGTCAAAGAACTGGGTAAGAGAAGGTATGCCCCCAGGAGCTGGAGCCGCATAGAGTCCGGCTTGCAAGATATCAAAGGCCCTTGCCCCTCCGAAGGTCGGTCCCAAGAAGGCACGCGAAGGCATACGGATTAGGTAAACCCAGAGAGGAGGGCCTAGTAGCCGTCGTTCTCGAATGTCAGATACAAAATACTTATGAGGAGCCTCCGCTTCGTCCGAGGGGAGAACGGAAGGCCAAGAGAACGCTTCTCGAAAATATCGGGGAGGGTCGAGCCCACGTGTTTGAACGGCAGTGAGGTCTACCACCTGCAGGGCTCGAACGGGCGGGAGGTAAAAGTAATAGTAGTATTTCCCTCCGAAGTGGATTCGACGGAATACAAGGGGTACACTCCGTCCCGTCTACGTCCGCGGAGGTGCTTGTAGCAATCCTCTCGGGTTGGTAGGAAAAACGCTCTTTCGGAAAGAGCCGTCCTGGTGGAGGTAGAACCAGGATAGCGTCAGCTTGAAAAATTTCATAGAAACAAGGGTTAGGCTTCCGTAGAATAAGGCAGTAATAATTTGTAGACTGCGTAGGTGTGTACCGGGCCAATTCGCAAGGTGTTCCAACCCGTTCGCCGTGAGTGGGCGCGATTGCCATGGAGGTCTGTCGTAAGACTTCTATGGGCAAGAAGGCAGCGCCCGTGAATGTAGTGGTCTGTAGATACTCTAGTCGGCACAGGAGGTGCCCTCGTTGGGTGGTGCCCGAACAAAGAACCGAATCTTAGGACCCTCAGGTTTAGAGCTTGATGCTCTACTGGCTGAGCGATCCGGGCCGCAAGGGGAGTGTAAGCGGGTGGTACTACGGAAAGGGGGGAACTCGATGTAGTCATATTCTCCCTGAGGGGGCCGCTCCGCGGCAGTGCCTGCGGTCGAGTCTTAAGGATATCCATTCGGAAGCTTGAGCCAAACGGTCTAAAGGGTTGTAGTAGAGGGGTGGGCGGTACAGCGTTCGAGAGGAAGAATGGGTGGGGAGGGCCGGTGGTCCATGTCACCGCGTTAATGGAGCGAGCCTGACTCGGCCTTGGCTGAGGGTGGTCTTACCTGATATGGTAGGTGCGTTGGCACGATCGATTTTGAGAGATTTTACTCTACAGGGTCGATTATCGCCCTAGTAGAAGAGGAGTTCGTGGCCACCTCATAGGACGCCGACATGGAAGTAACCACTTCAATCTCCAAGGCGAGTTGGGGATTTGAAGTAATCAGGGAAACCGGGGTGTAAGAGTCGCACTAGCGGAGTAGGATTCCACATTCGGTACTAGAGGAGTTCCGCGGAATCGCTCAAGTACACCGAAGGTAGAGGATGGAATAACCCATCGGTGGTGGGGTAACAGTTAGCCATTGCGGGGAGTTCACGAATGGGATTCTTCCGGGTGGCGAGGAATGAATTATACTGGGTTTCTTCAGGGCCGGTTTCGCTGTCAGTCCACCCTCTGCTCCTGGTATTAGCCGAGTTCGATGGAATCTATGTAGTACGTCGAGCGAGCAGTGTCGACTCCATCGATGAGCATGACATGCTCGCAAAACGAGGGAAGACGGAAATTTTTCCTTTTTTTTCTTCTGCCAATGCGGGAGAGACCACGGTTGGAACGGCAAGTGGTGGTGAGCAAGTCCGAGTGCAAAGGCACGAGTGTAGCTGCCGTTTTTTGCCAATTCGGGAGAGGCCGCGGTGCGGAGTCCCGAAAGAGCAAACTCGGCTGGTCTTGAAGTCTCAAGTGTGGGGGCACAAAGAGGGACCAAGTGTTTTGCCGGCGTAAGAGGAGAAAAGATGCCAGGGCGGGTTTCACTATCTGTCCGTCAAGGAACAGACCTCCTCTGCTCCAAATATTAATAGAGTTCAATGGAATCTCAGTAGTACGTCGAGGGAGCAGTGTCGAATCCGTCGATGTACATGACACGCATGTAATGCGAAGGAAGACGGCATTCTTTTTTTTTAACCTGAAGGGTTCCCATCGGGTACAAGTAATCCAAGATATGGGTACAGATTTAATAATCTGCTGGCAAAAATGGTGACGGGAGCGTGAGCTCCAAAGAAAGGTTCGTCCACCACAGAGGTGGGCGACGGTCTGTGACGTAACGCCACAGATCAATTACATAAGAAGATATTCAGTTCAACGGGGACATGAAGCCACCGTTAAACGAACAAACGAGCACACACTGTGGCGTATTGATTGTACTGCGTTCCTATTGGCTGCGTGACGGTGTCTTATT
>VOMN01082921.1:0-34548 GCA_014899125.1 Orchestia grillus | reverse complement strand
CGCCATGTCAACCTCTCTCTTATCTATGATTCGTATCATCTTCGCACTCATTTTCCCCTTTATCATTTGTAAGGCTACAAAATATGAGCCCAGGTAAACATTCTCTAATAAATTTTTAAAATTACCCCCAATTGTTGCATCATTTACTGTAAAAGGATAGTGCTTTTTTTTTCTTCCAGGTCCAGAGGGATCTTGGAACTAGTTGGACTGTTGGATGTCTTTAACAGCTGTCCGTGTAACCTGTCAACTAATAGTAGTACTTGGAGAGTACCAATAGAGTTATGATGACTAAAAAATAGTTAGGTACATCTTATAAGTCAAAGTAATGATCTCATAACAGTGCTAATGCACATTTAACAGAAAATGTTACACACAATCCAATGAAAAGATAGCCGCTATCTTTTTCTTAGCTACATCTTCCACTGGCCCACTCATAGCAAAATTGAAATGCTGAAAATTTGTTCAAAATATTCTTATACGTACTATTTTGTTAAGCTGTGAGTAAATTTGAATGAGAAAACTATTTTTATTATCTCATGCGCTGATAGAATTCCTTTATTATCAACATTTATCAAAGAAAATAACTTGCATTATTTCAGAAAAAGAAAACGTTGAATGTGAGTGGCAACACCAGTCGGGAAGAAAAATTCTGGACGAGCAGTGGTGGTGAAGTGATCGTCCCTAGAAATTTCCAAATTTTGTATGATTTATGCCTAGTAAATGAAAACAAATGTAATATATAGATTTCTTACGTTTTATTTTAACTTGTGAGGCAACTGTTTTAGAGTATTCAACCGAAACTACTAGGCTAGATGCTTTTATTGGAATCATTTCCAAAACACTGCGCCGTCATTCATAGAAATTGCACAGGTAAGTAATTTTACTTCTTTTCTTCCAGTTGGTTAAACCAAGTACATATTGTGTTTTTCATGACGGTCATCAAAGGATGCCTCCAACTAATGACTCCTTATTAAAAAAACTAAAAGTTTTGGAAGTAGGTTTAGGATATGCTTTGAATATTTAAACCTACACTGTATGTAGCATTTTTACAATTTTGATATTTATTAGCAGGTATCGCTGTTTGAATCGCTAAAAAAGCTAGCATATTTATTGATAACTGACCTAATATGTATATTACGTTTAAATTCAATAATTGAAATTCTAGCGTGCAAAATTCTTTCGAGTCTCTGAAGAAACTCCCACGACTTGTGTGGAACGTCATAATTGTGGACGGGCGTTAACCATAATCAAGTCATGTAAAATTATGCTTCTTATTCTACATTATACTGAAAAATGTTTCATGAAAAGGAAATATGACTTTTCTATACACATATGCATGGAAAGTGTGGTTTTATTAATTTACTCGATTGCCTTTTTAGTTTCAATTCAACACCATTTTATGTATCTTTTGTTTTTGCGTTTCATTGGTTTTGAAATGTAATTTGTAGAGATCATACTATGAACCACCAAGTTTTGCTACTATAACATGCTAATATTTTATTTGAGAAATGGAGGAGCAATTTTACCATTTGTGTGGTGGAATATCTTCGAGCGCAAGTCGACGCCAGTTCTTAATAAAAGCATAATGTAAGCCTCAAAATATTGAATACTCGTATTTTTTTCTATTTACTGTGAATATGTTTGTAGATCAATTTCAAATTGAGTGTTGATATCATACATATTTTATTTAAACGTTTTTTTCTGAGAGCGGAGAGGAAGTGAGGGGAGCAAATGCGCAAGGCACGTCCGAATCCGTTCATATTTGTTCGGATGTCAGGTCAGTTCGACATTCGCGATTTTGCCGAAGTGAGAGCTGCGCGTAAATAATTTGTTCTCCTTTGCCAAGCGTACATTGTATACCCTGCTCTGGAGTGAGCACTTCGTGAACGAGAATTCAAGTATTTGTGTCTCTAACTATTTATATATGTATCATTTACATGTTCGATGAAATGTCATACCACCAGTACTTCACTTTTTGATGAGTGCCGCGAGCAAAATTATCTAAGCATCATATTTGGCACTCGTAAATTAAACTAAAACTTCAACAATGTTCAAGATTTATTCCTTAATTATTGTTTGTCCAAAAGGAACGTACAAAAAATTGATACGAGATATCACTGACGATAATATGGTACTCAAGCACACACGCTTTCGCTTAACAGCGCTACCACTCAATACAACGTGTCACTAACGACTCACTATCTAGTATATTTTGGGTGCACTATCTTCTTTGTTACTCGATTTAAGCGCACTCTAATAATTTCATGTCCGAACTCAACCTGTTGATAAGTGTATGTTCAATGTTATAACATAGCTTACTCAATAATCCTTGTAGTTACGGTGAGCATTTGTAAAGTGCCATGTACATATTTTTATTTATATTCTGAAAAAGGTTGCTTATTCAATTCAGAATCTATAAAAATGATTAAAATTGAAGAAGAGGGAACATATCTAAGCTCACTGCCGTCATTGCACCACACGCTAATTCGTGTTTCAAGAATCAGTTCTAACTTCTAACACACAAGACGAACTTTGTGCCGCCTGATTAAACTAGCGTTTGAGCCGTCGGACTTCCACGACTCCACGTACGTGCTTAATATCAGAGGGAATGTCCCAGCTTATTGCATCATGTGAGCTCATTTCAGAATCGATACTGTTTTTTTCATAAATCTTCCTCCAACTATCGAAAGCATATTTGTTAGGGAAATTTTCAACCGCAAAATAAATTTTTAATCGAGAATTAAGCCGATTATCTCGTTACATTCGTCCCTTTATCGAAAAGTTGGTGGACGAAAACATAAGTTTCATATTCCCTCGACATCTCGTCCAGCTAAATTGAAATAGTGGAAAGATAGTTCCGTAATTTATATGAAACAATTTTAATAGTGAACAATTGAGGTTAAGTGAGTTTATAAGGTAAAATCATACAAAGCCTATTTTTTAAGTAGGGGTCGGAAAGTCGTTCGTGTGAGAGCTGTAGAGTGTTGACGAGAGAATTGTAGCCCTGTGTAGACCAGAGTGCCGTTTCTAGTTACGATTAGTTGGCTTTTCGGGTAGCTGCTGTTAGATATGTCAAGAAGTTTGTAAGCGTTTTCTTTAACTAGGTGGTGAAGAAAAGTGAAATTATCGACTTTAAATCCTGTTTACAAGACCATTCCTAACCCTGTCTTCACGTCCCGCCGTATATGTTAGTTTTGAATTTTGTGTGGTTTGCTATACGAGGGTGTCGATGTGTCCATTGAATCGCCCCGAAAATTTTGCTGAATCTATTACGTTGTTCATTTCTATGTAAGAATCCCTTGGTTGCACGCATATAGAATATAATAGATTGGCATATTTTGTCACAATTGAAGTCCGATGAGGCTTTGTGTTATGTGTAGCGGGTTTCCCGCTATCTGGAAGTCAAGGTCGATTTGAGTGGTGGAGCAGATGACAGCTGGCAAGTGGCAACACAGTGTCGCTGACAGTCTCTGTAGCTGCGGTGTAGGACTGACGTGCGTGGTTGAAGGCTCTCTGGAACTCTGGTTGTTTGCTTCTTTTCCAATTGGTACGTTGATTGTTGTTGTGGTTAGCCGAGTTACGGAGCAAAGTATATTGTCTTGATCAGGCCCGGTTCTAGGTCAGCAGGCGCCCTAGTCAAAAAGTTGTTTAAGCTGGGAATAATAAACAAAACAATTTTGAAGCTATTATTTTCTCTGTTTGTCATTCTTCAGACGACCCGTACCACAACACGTAAAAACATCATACTGTATAATTCATCTTCATAACGTGCATGTATATAAAAATAGTGAAGTTCATACTCCACATTTTCAAAAGTAGAAGGTCATTGTAAATTTTGATAGAATAAAACCCGCTGAATTTTGAAGCGCTCTCTCAAACGTTAAACATAATATTTGCGCTTTTATTGCTTATTAAATTGCTTACAGCATCTTAAATTTTATGTTAATTTGAATAAAGCTAGCAAAAACAAAAAACTCATCTCTCGTTTAGGCTAAAGACATAGAATATTAGCTAAGCGTTTTTAGTTGTATTTTTATTAATTAATTAATTTTTTGACAGGAACTTGGCGCTCTCCTTGCAGCAGGCGGCGCCCCCAGGCAGCCCTGGCTAGAGTGCAAGCTCCTCGGGACACCAGCGTCACCTGTGAGGTCAGAATCGTTTATTTTCTGTTGCTTCCGTTGCCTTATGTGTTTGTATGATTGAACTACGCTGCGGCTGACAGCCTCTTATTTCTTTTTTTTTTTCTTTCTGGAGGCAGGGAATTTTCAAAGCCCGTTTGGGGTAGCTTGGATACGGGCGTAGAACACTGTTCCTTATTTTTATCCCTTATTTTTGCTGCAAAACCGACGGTCAGGAATCTCTTGAGCCCACTTGTAAGTTTTCTGTGACCTCTTCTAAAAGTTTGGAGGATCTAGTTTCGGATTGTCTAAATTGAATAATATATGAGATTCTTTGGTTAGAATGAATAAATATCATTAATCGCAATGTATTGTAAATTAATGGATCTAAGTGAGGAAATGTAGAAATGTTGTCCAGGGCTTAAAGTAAACTGAACTAATAAGTAAAAGAGCCACGGTGATAATCTTCATCATATTACTAGAAGAAAAACTATCTATGTATTAGGAACCTAAAACCTTTATCTAGTATAAAATTAACGTTTCGAAACAAGCCCCATTTTCAGTACATCTGTTAAGATAAAATAACCAGTTCTAATATGCATTTACTTTTACCATGTGATTTATATGCAAAGTAACAAAAAAATATTAAAGTGAAATAATAGGAATGCATTAATTGTTGATAATGCGTAAGGGGAGAGCATTATTACAATCATTCAACTTGAGTTTATTAGTTTTAGGCATGAGTATTCTGAAATATTCAAATCCTGACTGTACCTAATCGAATTCGGATTTGGGAAATTATACAGTGTCCTTGGTGCTCATTGCGAAGCATGGCAACGGATGGATGGCGATGTTGGATTAGTTCAAGTGGCACTCTTGCTGCGACTGTTCCCGGTATGCTCGGCTACTGCGGTGTGGATCAATCAGATTTACCCACGTATGAAGATGTACGACGTACACAAGGAAATTTATACGCTGGAGAATTTATACGCCATGCCGAGGGGAAGACGGTATTCAAACTGAACGGAAGAATCTATTGTAAATTTATTTACGGGAATGATTGTGAACTTGGAGTCTGGCGTATAACATTAATATAGCTTTCTTAATTTGTCTTTAATTTTTTCGAATGGGGACGAATTTATTGAAACGTAAAGTTAAATTCCAAGATTAGAAGATTGCAAAGAAGGGATAGCAATTATTTTTTCGTTAGAAATATGTTTATTTGAGGTAAAATTGATGAACCAGGACAGTCATGAACAGAACTAGTACATATGTACTGGCCAAGACCACCGTCTCAAAAAACACCTTTCGTTTCTTGTGCCTCTGGCGTCGTGCAAGAGCTAGCGGGTGGGGATCCTTTTAAAAATTTGCTACAGCACACCCCTGTTTTACAATATCGATATCTCGTTGTTTAAACTTAGTGAAAAGCGGACGTATTACATTCATATGCGGCATCATTTCAATTGAACGCTGCTATCCCATTTCAAGAAGTATCAGTATTAAACTGTGCAAATGCTCAAAATATTTCGTATGAGTCACGATTTTTTTGTTATTTCACTGTCTATTTATTTTAAGAGAATAAAGGTTGCAATAGGTCATCTTTGGACGTTAATAATTTTAATTTTAAGATGTATGCACAAAGATCACATAATGGTTTTAGGTTAATATTTAAATTTTCGAGCTTCGCATAGCATTAAGAATCACAACCCCTCAGGGGGCATAGGATAGGCCATAGGCAATAGAGGTAGGTTAGTTAGGTTTGCCTGTTCTATGTTATGGGGACTAGCGCCCCCAGGGGAGCACTGCTAGGCTACCTCAGCTTTAGATAGGCCTTCGGGACTTCTATCATTCGTGCCCACTTTGTTTCTTTCCGTTTTTATTCCTTCTTCGCTATTTCTTATTTGTCTTTTCTTCCTCTTCCTTCTTAACTTGCTGTTTCTATGCGCAGGGGATCTTGTGTGGGAACACACCCTGTGCATAGATTCCCCGTTCTCCTAAGTCCATACTAAATGGTCCCTACTCTTTCGGTGCGAGATAGTCTGAGTTTCTGAAGCGCTGCTTTCACTTATACCACTACTACTAAGAATCACAATTCAAAGTTCAATGCGACTTCCACTCGTAGTTTTAAGGCTTGACTGATTTTTACTGATTTAAAATTCAATGTACCCTGGCTTTGTATATGACTTATTTAGGAATAAACAATTTTTCTTCATTTTTTTTAAATAACCGAAGGTACATCAAGTAAGTTATCCAAAGTTACTCTTATTGAACTTCAGCAGGATTT
This sequence comes from Orchestia grillus, assembly GCA_014899125.1. NCBI lineage: Eukaryota > Metazoa > Arthropoda > Malacostraca > Amphipoda > Talitridae > Orchestia > Orchestia grillus. Next base: position 28,146 of record VOMN01082921.1, on the reverse strand, counting down.
GAAGGAACAAAAGTTGCAGTAGGGAAGGACACAATAAGTCAATCAGTTCGTCGGCTCGACATCTCTAGATCTCAAAGGAAAACTCCACTGCTGAAATGAAAACACGTTAGTCATGTCTGAAGAATAACCCTGCAAAGTTTTAGAATAACGTACTTTGGCCGGTTTAGCTGAAGATAGAATTGTTTGGCAGGAATGCAGTACTGAATGTTTGGAGAAAATTAAGTGCTGAATACTTACCAAAAAACACTGTTCCGACTGTAAAATTCGGAGGTAGCTCAACCATTTGGGGTTTTTCTAGTGCCACAGGCGTTGAAAAAGGTGAAATGATCGAAGGAAGGATAAATGGAGCTCATTACAGGGGTACATTGGAGAGAAATCAAAGGGCAAGTGAGCATTACTAATTAAGTAATTGAAATTAAGACTACTTAAAAGGAGCTCCGTCAAACCTGACTGAATTGAAGGAAGTTTGCGTCGAAAAGTAGAATAGTATTACCTCAAACACTTGTAAGATGTTCTCTGGAGATTACTCGAAGCGTTTAAATGGTGTAATTAATAACAAGGGTTATGCTACAAATGATTTAAAACAGATTAAGTAAACGTCTTGTAAATTTTTGCGTTCCTAATTTTGTTATTTTTATATCAAACTACTTAATTGTTATATTTCATTTTTGTGGTTATTCTTATTATTGTTCAAAATCACCTTCTGTGAGCAGTTAAAGTTTCATTCATCTCTGTTGATTTTATATACATGAAATGACATTTTAAATGGTGTATTGTAAACTTTTGCGAGGCACAATATATATAACCTTGGTTGACAGGGCCCAAAAATAACCATCTGTATATATATATACAGATGGTTATTTTTGGGCCCGAATAATTCTGACTGACTTCTAGGGAATCCTGCAGGATCATATGCTAAGCGTACACATACATGCTAATTTAACCTTGTCCTAAATTCCCAATTACCTTTTAAGATGTAACCTGGGAATTCAATACTTCAAGATACACACGAACATGGCTTGATACACTCATCCTTGTCTGATGAAACAGACCACGTACAGAATTTATTGAAAGGAGAAGATATGATTTAAAATTAGGAATTCAATAATGTCTAGTCAATGGAGATTATACTGTTTTAATATCCCCTGAATAAATTTACTGACGTACAATGTGAGGGGTTTTCCAACAGTCCTTTAGAGTTGGGCCGTGGTGGTGTACCTTACGGCTACCCCAAAAGTCATACATATCATTTTCTAAAGTTTTTCCAGTTACGCCCTACTTTTGCTGCCTGTATTGCAGCCTGCTATCGTGTGGCAAAATTTCTAAACAAGATTCTAAATCCTTGAGCATCAAATAACTATAGTTTAGATAGCAGTTTTAAATTTGTGGAATGTATTCACTTATGTACAAATGCTGTTCGTTAGTTTTTTATGATTTCTGTTGTCATTGAAAATTTATTTACCAATAATATACTTCACGAGACTGGCCAAATTTGCTTTGAAGAACTTTTGTATAACTTTGGATTGGCTGCATTAGGTTTGTGTCATGACAAATCCACACCTTTTGCCCAATATTCCATTTTAAATTCATACCTCATATTCGACGGGAAATGCTACAAACAAACGGAAGACTTGGCAGTGGGACAATCCCTTAGTCCAACACTTTTCAGTATTTTATCTCATCATGAATTTCGAAGGGTTGAAGAAAATTTAATTCTTTTCGCACAGTATTTTCCAATGGTGTGTAGATGCTGCCTTCTTACTCTTCAATTATACGCTTCAACTATCAATTATACGCTTCGTTTCTAAATTTTCTTAATTCTAAAGATCTAAATATTAAATTGACAATGGGGTGGGGGAACCAATTCAAAGCTGCCTTTTTTGCATGTCGGAATTACTAGACGGGGTAATGATTTCGTAATCTTGGTTGGCGGGATGTCGGGTTTACTAGACGGGGTAATGATTTCGTAACCTTGGTTGACAGGATGTCGGGGTTACTAGACTGGGTAATGATTTCGTAACCTTGGTTGACAGGATGGACACTTTGAGGAAAAAGTTTAATCGGATTTTACCCTCTATCTTTCAAAGTAAACGGTGTTAAAGCTCTTCTCTTCCGGGCCTACAGTATTTCTTCAAACATTCAGGTTTTTCGCAATAAAGTAGGATTTTCAAATTATTATTTTACATAAAATAACCGTCTATTTTCGTTTTTTGTTCTCAAATAAACAAATTTCTAACGACGAAATATTAACCATATTTCGTCACATTTTTTTCTATCTAGGAATTTTACTTAACCTTTCCTTATGTCGGTCCCTATTCGGAAAAAAATAGAACACAAATTAAGATAACTTCTGTTTTATTGTAAGCTTGACTCTAAGTTCACAATTATTCGCGTAAATAAATTTACGATAAGTTTTTCTCTCAGCTCAAAGACCGTCTTTCCTTCAGAATGCGGAGTTCTCTGATGTATAAGTTTTCTTGTGTATGTTGTACATGATATTTGGGTTGTACATATACTGTAGATCGATCCACAGCGGATTATCGGAGCGTGCTAGAATAAATGGTCGCACGGGTAACATTTCTGACCATTGCACCGCCATCACGAATCCGTTGCCATGCTTCGCAGTGAGCTGTACCAGCGTCACTGCCGGATTTCGCAATTTTTGATTCGACCATAAATAGGCAAGGTCTCAAAATATTAATCTCAAGTTGTGGAAATAATGATAGAACGTAATTAACTCATGGTTTTATCATACTAATAACGATTCTAAGTTGATGAGGTTTTGACTGAAGGAAATGAATTAAACTAGAAATCAGTGAATAAAAAAAATTTCCATTTCGATATTTTTCGAGACGTAATTAAAAAAACGTAGGATTTTCGGGTGAATTTTGACGAAAATAAAAATAGAACTCCTTACAAAAATTGTAATTTACGAAACCGTAATATTTACATGTGTTTCCTATATTGTATTACACGTACACATCGGTTATTCATTAAATTTATAGATTTGTAATCATTTCTATGGGTATTGTTTCCCAGAATTTCTTAACGGCACACCACAACGTGTCTTTTTCGAATCGTCTCCCACTGATGCACACCCCCCTTGCCAATGTGCTCCAGAGGTTCTCGACGGTACCAGGTCGAGAACTTCGGGGTCAAGTCAAAGTAGCGATATTGTGGTCTTCAAGCCAATTGGTTTCCAGTTTTGCAGTGTGAATTGTGGCGTTTTCTTGCTGGAACACTGCCTTATTCTGGTGATGGAGGAAGACGTTTTTTTGAGACCCCTATACTTTTCAATACGTTATGCCTTCGTTCCATTTTCACCATACTCGCCTTACCTTCGTGGGAAAATGCTCCCCAAACCATCAGAAATCCTACTCCAAAAGACAGTTTACTGAAGGCTTGTTCCTCCTCTCTCAAATCGAGCCAGTAGAAATGAAAACCGTCAGGTCAATCCAAATAAAACTATTTTTTCATCTGAAAAAAGCACTTGACCCATCTTCGCTATTCCACTGCACTTCATCCCGTACCCACTCCTCGTTTCTTGTGTAACTACGTCAGGGCTGGTTCTGTCTTTCTCCTCTTAAAAATATATAAAATTCTCTGACAAATTTGAAATTTGTCACTTTTTCCTGGCTGTTAAGTTCGAATCAAAGGGCGTTTGAAGCTACAAGACCTTTTCCCGTAGAAGGAGCTTTGCGTAGCGGCCTTTGTCGGCTGGTCGTTGTTAGTTATGAGGGAGGTCCGGTCGATTTCTTGAGCCCATATGATTTTGGACTTTACAAATAGTTGCATAGAACTTTTCTAGACCTATCAATCTTTCTAAAAATTGGTGGATAGGAACATCCTTCGCCATTGAAGACTTTTATTTTCCTTTTTATTTTTTGTCAGCGCACCCACATTCCCATAATTTTATAGTGCATTCTAATTTTACACATCTCAAAAGTGCAGGATAACTCAGCACAACACCGGTGTCTTGTTTTGATCTATTATTTCAGTGTAGCAGGTGTAGTAGTACGAGACTGAAATTTTGTAAGATGAGTTATCTATATTTCCGTCAAAATTCATCCCAAAATCCTTTGTTTTTGTAACTGCTTTTTAAAAAGTAAACTTGAGCAAAAATGTTATCCATACACTGATTTCTAGTGTAGTTAACTTCATTCAATCAAAATCTGATCAACTTTGAATCATTAGTAAAGCCAAGAGTTGATTTGTACTGTGTTCTATCATTTCCGCCACTTCAGTTACATTTATAATACTGAACCCAATTGAGTGTAATAGTGCCCTTCCCTTACGCATTGTAAACATGTGATGCATTCCTGTTATTTTTACTTATTTTTGTTACTTAGCAAATTTTACATGTTAAAAGTAAATATTGATACAAACTGCTTGTCTCATTTTTACAGATTTCAATTCTGATGGCAACATAAAGTTACTAAAAATTTTAGTTAAGCCCTAGATAGTGGGGCTTGCCAATGGTAGACAAGTATGGCAGTAGGATTAGGTTCCTTGCAACAGGGAAAAGTTTGAAATGTCTGTCGCATTTTTAAGACTTCACCGGACCCAGTGTTTGGTCTCATCACTCCATCCGAGCCCAATGAACTATTATGCATGGGTTGAGAAAGATACCAATCGCTGTGCCATAGTACAAAAACTTAGCTGGTCAATTGAATTAAAGGTAGTTTTGAGATTCTTTCAAGGTGAAACTGTAAAACCAGCTTGGTCCAACTTGTGGAGGCTATGATCGAAGCTAATGGCATTTTTTAAGCGAAATTCGTTGATGTTATTGAAATTTGTGCCAATAAAATTTATTTTTGATAAATTTATTTCTGACATCAAGTATTTGTCCTGTTCCCGTTCTTAAACGGTGTGGAATATTCACTAAAACTTTATCTTTTTAAATATTTGCTAAGAAAAAATCTGGCGGAGTTGAATCTGGCGAGTGAGGTGGCCAATGAATGTCACGAAGGCATGAAATTCTTCACTGGGGAATGACTACGGTCTTCCAGTTCGACCTTTGCCCGTAGCGGATTTCGTATGCCAGAATTTTGCTACCAAGGCAAGAATACAGGGTTTAGATGGGCCTGTGTTTAATGTTCTCATGGAACTTCTCACTGCACCTAAATCCATTGCTCTAAAATATAGCTTTCTATAATGGCTGCTCTCTTTTCCACTGCGTATTGAGCCATTTTTAGGGATTTCTAAAGGATGTTAATGTTGAACGAGTAGAATCCGTCTGATGGTCAGCCTGTATCAAAAGCTCCCAGTGTTCTTCTTTCAATCACAATTTACTAGACCTTTGCACCGTGTATAGTTTTAGCGTAACCAATGTTGAAAATGGTGAAGTAACTTGGGCCACCTTAGATGTAAATATCCGTAATTGTAAGTTGGATACCCATTAACCCTTCATTACTCCGACCTGTGAAGTTTTCATTTCTTGAAAACGTCTTTAGTGTCGATAGTCGAAAGCCCTGTCGGAAATAAAAAATTCCGTAAAATGTCTCATTAAATCTATAAACGTTAACCTCATTAACCTATTCCAATCTAATGCTTGCGAGTACAAAAATGCGTGTTGTATATTTGAATAGCGATTGTTTTAATCCCGATTTCTAACTATTCAAACTGATAAAACTGAAGAAAGGTTCTATCTAATGTGCACAAGTAGCTAGCAAAATATGTAATCATTCTTTTTAAATCAAGTTTGAAAATATTCAAGAAAGCGATGTAAACTTTTAACACAGTACATAGATTTTTTTCGAGATATTTCAGTATCACGTGTCACCTGACATAAAATGTTCGTTTACAAACCATTCTCTTCACGACATGATCGATTACACAATTTGGCAATGATGAAGTGCCGTACCACACTCGACACCAACCACAGAAAGTATGTAGAAAATATGTATTTCAGTAGAACTCACGTGCGCTAATTACGGGCCTCCGTTTCTTCACACTTCGTCACTAGGTTGATTAGTATCGTTTCCAAGCAATCTTCATCACTTATTCGTTTTGGGAAATGGGAAAATGAAAATGCTGTTGTATTCGACACGAATTTATTTGTACATAAAGTTTTCGCGGCAACCTACAGAAATGGTCACCAGAGTGCATGAACATAACGAGAAACTACTAAGGTTCAAAAATAAATGATACACAATTATTATTTTAATACAGAGGATACAGATAAATTTACACAGTCCCAAATATCGAAAATTAGTTCCAGGGAGATAAAATTCAAAAAAATAAATGCTAGATATGTTACACACGATGATATTTACAACTACATTACATTGACATACCACGGCAACTATTTATACTTAACGATGCAATCTAACACAAACCAAAGTATGGAACATCAAATTCATCGACCGAAAGTCATCCACCAGGAAGAAGAAAACACAGACATGGTAACGATACTTCTTAAAAAAAGATGTACAAAAAAAAAAAGAATGCTCCGAAAAGTAGAAGAAATTGATTACACCTCAGTCGTTCGTATAACGTTACGGTCACTAATTCTCCAGCAATGTCGAATCCACCTCCTACTTGTCTGTCTTCTCGAAGGTCCATGCGTTAAGGCACAGTTGTAGGAGACTAAGACAATTTCAATGATAGAAAGCTACCAGAACTCATTATCCACACTTGTTACCAAGCCACAAGCGCATGAATTGAGAGCCTGGACTCAAACAAAATACGCTATGAGTAACCAAGACTGTCAATGGAATGAAAACAATTTTGAAAGGATTCACACGCGTTATAAAAGAAATTGACTGGAAAGTGAGGATTAAGGGTTAGACGCCTGACTGATGTGAAAGTCCTTACTCTTATATCAAATTTTCTCTTGAATCAAAGAAATTATTCGAAGTACATGACGAACAAATTTGTAAACCTTCGTAACACCAGTGATCGTGTAACACAATTCAGCCCGAACTATATCTCAATACGAGTCCGGTTGGTCGAAGAAATGAGCCTGACTGATAATGACACATTAAAACATTCAAAAATAAGAGCTAGACACGCGTTACATCCACTGACTACTTTAGATATGTTGGAAGGTAGGAAAGTACAGTAAGGCAGGCGCACAGCAGGACAACTTCAACCTTCGCTGAGTTGTACTCATAATCTACGTGAATATAAAATATTGAAGGTTTATCACATGTTTGAAGATACGCATCTTAAGCGGCAGTTCCTACTATTTCTTCACACGAGAGAGACACAGAACAGCTCCGTAACCCACACAGTAAAACTGCGGTCACGAAGCAGAAACGCACATGGGAGTGAAAACTGCTAAAGATGCCACTCAGAGCATGCAGGGAATGCTGACGGTTCCGTACAATTCGTGAAGGCATCGACAAAATTGAACAGTCTCACAGGGAGGTTCAGCCATATCAACGGGATATTTATCCGAAAAACACTTCAACAAATCGCTAGATACCATTCAACCTCCAGAACCACTCGACTTCCTGAGCCACTCAACCTCCTGAACCACGTAACCTCAACCTTCTGAACTATTCAACAATGAATGATTTACACCGAAAAATTTGAAACAATTAAAAAACTTGCACAGCTAAAAAGCACAAAAATATAATATTTGACTGACTTCCCATACTGGACTTATCGTCACGAAATTTATTAGATTGCGGAATTGCATTAAAATAATTCTTAATACAGTTTGACGATCAAATTTCTACAAAATTAAATCAGTAAAAAATATCACAATTTTACAGAGCTATCAGAAAGAATGATAGCAAGTATGCGTGAGCTTTACTTTTGACGGCATAAATGGTCTAAGTAGGTTACCAAGCTAACAAAAATACCGATTTTGGTATCAACCACCCATTTTTCGAGTTGAAATCGAGTGTTCCTGAGATTTGTAACCGAAACACAAGTTGGTGACCTTCCTACAACAATATGGGGAGATAAGACCGATCAAATTATTTATTCTCAAGAAAATAGAGTGAACAAGCAAAACATTAACAGGAACGTAAAGTGAACGTTTGAGCGTAGTTAGGAGATAATTGTCGTAAGAAAAACAGGTCGGAACAGCAAACTTCAGTTTCGCTATGTACGAACATACGGAAGAAGAATTTAGTTTCATCCAATGATGAAAATGAGTTGAGCTTGTAAACGAATCCAATTGAGAGCTAGGCTCATCAGAATGAGAAAGAAAGAACAGAAGTCTGTTTTAAAGAAAGAACAGAAGTCTGTTTTAAACAAAGGAAGGCCCTTCAAATTATCACAAAATGTTTATATGTAAATGAGTTCACATCGTCCGAGACTACCCTTCGACAAATAGTTGTAATAACAGTCTGAGAAAAATAAGTTAGAAAAACTTGGTTAATCGAAGGATGACAATTTCAACTTAGAATATGGATAGAGTACAAATGCATACGTCGTAGTACCAAGAGTATTGAAAAGGTTCGCTTATATTGGGATAACAGGAATATCGACATATAAGAGCTAAAGAAAACGACAATATACATTTAGGATATCGTACAAATGTTCTTACGAGTAGATTCATGAAAATAGGTCTCCAGAGTTTCTTGGTTACTAAAGCTAACACGAGGGAATGCACTAAATGACGATCGTGAAGTATGCAGTATAATAATGAGCCACAGCACAAGTTAAAACTTTGCTAGGGCCCGGATTCCAGGTACTGAAGCTACCGAGCCTCAGTAGCGCTCGATGAGACTATGTTCAATCCACGACTCTTGTAATACTGACAGACAATAAAACTTGCCACAATACACCCAAAACCTGCGGGGGAGATTCATTTTAGTTTTGCTAACTAGTCGCAAAGATGGCAATTTCAACGCCCCTGAGGATCACACCCTCAAGTCAAAGTCGGAATCGAAAGCTTACATCGTTGGCACTTTGGGTCTTACGAGTTGGATGCATTTCAATAAGAAGCCCTCCAAAATCTTTCACAATAAAGCCAAGTAAAATTGGTAAGGTATATTTCTTGCCCCAAGGAAAGAAAACGGCGACGAAGGAATAGAGAGAATGAAACGTTCTCGAATTTTTATAGAGGTATATCAAACGTACATTAAAATTTCGTCCTGAAACCTACATCTTCCTGATCTCAGTGAATTTATTCTGCGTGATATTCTCAAAGTCTTACATAGGTTCGTCATACTAAACTTACATTATCAAAACAAAGACAGACTCACGCGTCGGAAAGTCCAAAGGAATCCCGCTCGTACAGTACGTATATGTATATCTTCCATCGAATCTTTGGCATGACAGTGGCGGGCAACACGCCCTTGCAAACGGGACTTTACACGGCAGAGACTTGAGCCTCCTCGTCATCTTCTGAAAATAAAAACGAAAATTATAATCTCCAAAATATCCCTGGCATTAATTTCAACACATATAAATCGATCACTCAGTAATAGTCGTGCTGTAATTGGCCAAAGAAAACTATAGCAGTTACATCCGCATCCTCGTTGAGGTGCTTACATTTCTGTCGGAGTATTCGAATTAACTTAGTCATGGACTTATGTTTAAACCTACGTGTTTATGTAGAAACCTTCAGTACTAAGTCTTTAATTTAATTTAATTTAATTAATCTGAAATCAGAATTGGCAAAGTGAAAGACAAAAGAAATAGATACGTTATGTTGAATATATTCATTTCCAACATAACGAACTTGTTATAAAATGTAAAGTAGAGTCACGACAAAAAATACTAATTAGTATCCAATACTGTTGCGTGTTATGACGTTGATCCCAACGCTACTGTGGCGAATCTCGAGTGGCACAGGAAGCCAGTCGCTCACACGTGAGGAATGACACTGGAATATGACTATCAGCGTGGAGTTGACCGGTCTACCTCTTGAGTAGACTCTTGCAGTGTAAACCAGGCGTACTAGTATAACCAAGCGTGGTGAAGCTTAGCAAAACGAACAAATCAGCGACGACCGTTTATTCCATTACAAGCGGACGAACTCTAAGTCATACCGCGGGTTCACAATTTTGAAGAATGGACTTGATTGAGACGTAACCTTGAACTTGGAGAAATTTGTCACCAATAGAAATCACTTTCTAGATGCGCGCTAGCGAGTTGTCAGAGAGTTAAAAGCACTCATTCGGGCTTACGATACGCACCGTGGTGAGTTGCAACAGCGGCAGCTATGTGGTGAGTCTCTGCCCCAATGGGCACGGGGTTGTGATAGTATTGCACGGCTGCGTCGTGTGACATGGCTCTTCCCATCTGCTGTATGAGCCGCATTTGTGTGCAGGGGTAGTCAGGAGGCACCGCAGTACTCCCGCCTCGACGTCGGGGAGGACATCCTTCATACGGAAACATGGCATCAGTGGCACAGAAACCAAAGGTATGTCGTGATGCATTGACACTCATTGGCGACGCTTACATGTAGGTTCCTTCAAGTGTGTGCTACCAGGAAGACAAAGAACAATTGATGAAAATGCAATGCAAAGTTCGTGTTATTTCTGCCCAAAAACATAGCGCGACTGATATCGAAGTCACATTTAACTGGAAGATTATGCTCGCGTCTATCATATTTTTATCGTTCGAAAGAGGTTCAGTGAACATCACGGAACATTCAGTTACCTGAAATAGAATCCCCATAATCTCTTGTATGAACCCCTAAGAAAATTTATCGGACGAACTTCATAGACCTCTTCCATCAACAATGGAAGACCTGGGTCACTGACTACAGCAGTTGGGAAGATGATACGTAGAACCACTGTAAAACCTTGCACCATCAATGTCACTTGGGTTAGTCACCGTAATTTGCTCAAAAGGACGAACTAATGTATAAATAGAAGACTTATTACTTTACCGTAAAAGTGATAGAAAATTGATTCGAACTATTGCTACAATCAATCTCACAAAATAAGTCTGCAAATTATTTGACGATACATGGATATTCTCACTGGGCTGCATTGTGTCCTTAAGTAACGTAAAAAGTCTCGTGAGAAGAAAGAGCACTGCACAACCCGGTAGATCAACAACATTTGAAATCGCTCTCAACTGACTTTTGAAAGTGGGCGAACAGTGATTGAAAATGTTTTTACTCCCACAAAATATTCAGGTTTATCACAGATATCCATTATGTAACAGTCAGCTCAGTTCCTTTCAAGGCTAAACCCCCATCGCGGCGAGACTCAGGGTTGTAAGATTTTGGGCTCAAACGCAGGACTGAACTCAGACTATACCGTTTTTCAGACGTCTGAATAAAAGTCCATGCTAAGACAGATTCTGTAAAGGTCACGCTACTGATTATTTCTTCACTACAGTAGCAATTTACCCATCCTAAACACACAGAACAGTAAGTTACTTCACTTAAAATTTTAAAATGGAATTGTATTCTTGTTGGATGATCAAACCAAAGTTGAGGAAAAACATTACTCGTCGTAAATACAATACATCAAAACTTCGTCAAGTCGAAGCGGCCGACAATAGAGAACAGAAGAACTATAAAATATATGCACAAACATCAGTTGAATATGACACGTTTGCTAAGGGGGATGTTAATAAATGACTACTGAGAGAGAAAAGAAGTACTAAATTTGACGGATATTTAATACAAGTAGGACACATACATTCAGTTGAGGTTTGAGAAGTTTTTGAGTGAAAAAACATTTTCGGCGTCATAAAATAAAACCCACTCATCCCTAAAAGCTTTAATCCCTAGAAACAATTTAAAATAAGGAGAAATAGCTTGAAAACCACCAGAAGTTTAACAAGCGTTTCCGTGAGTACTTTACCTTGTAGTTTTCCGACCTTCAAATAAATTATATAACAATTTACTATACTGAGGAAAGTACATCCTACAATGGAAAAAGTATTATTTTTAATATTTCCAAAAAACAAGCGTGTTCACCCTCGGCACACGTGAAATAAAAATGAGAAAGGTCAAGGTGCTCGATACGACACTAATACGTGCTTTTAAATCAAACGAAACCCATTTCCCCCGTTTACAAAACGCAACTCTAAAAAATGATACGGTTAGAAAAGCCAAACCAAACGAATATGCTAAAGCAGAGCCAAGTCTTGAATCTGATCACTCGTACGCTTGAAATTTAGAAACTATGAGAGCGCAGTGGAGCAGAATGTTGAGCACAGGCCACGACACCCAAGAGCTGCGCAAGCCAGTCTAGCATAATAATGCCCTTCCATGCAAGTAAAGTAGAATTATTGAAAAAGGAAATAATTCCTCATTTACAGAAGAAAGACATCCGTTTGTGTCGTTAATACTCTACTCAAAAAATGAAATTTAGAAATTATAAATACCTAAGTCGTTCAAAATTAGTAAGAAAATATATACAGTATATGCAATTTCTAACTCCATGTTCATCCTTCTCATTTACTAATGAGAACCAATTTAAAAAATTCTAGCAAAGAATTAATGCGAAGCAAAGAAGAAATATTTTCGATTTTAAAACAAACCATTGTTTGATGAAACTACCGAAAAATTACATGATAAAATACCCACGAAAAAATTGAAAAAGAAATCAATTGATAAAGAAAAGATGTTAGTTAAACAAAGCAGCACACAGGCAGACATAAGAAATAAACCAGAAGCTGTACAAGGAAGCCATACACAGCAGCAGGCGGATCTTGAAAGGTTCCCAAGTGACTCGAACTGTTTCGCGCGTTAGTGCAATATCAAAAAGTGATAAATTCGCTCATCAAAGTGGTGCTCTCGCTGGAAGTTTAGATTGGTCCAAGGCTTTGAAAAGAACAACCAAGACCTAGAGATAGTATACAAGTAGACATTATACGTGGTGCGCAGTTAGAGACTCTCAAATAATTCGCGTGGATAAAGTGTCTGGACGTGATAGACGTCAATTATTATTACAACCGACTTTCAATAAGACACCTAAAACGCTTCGTTATTAATGCCTTCAATGGTAACTGACTCGGTTGTTTGAAGCATTGAACCAGGTCATTTTCGACCGTCATGGCCTTCTCCATGCGCGTGTAATGGTCTGCCGTGATGTAAGCGACCACCAACCGAATTCACGCCATCTGATCTAATTTCGATTTTACTCGACAGGTGTACCTGCACACATCACTACACGAGATCAGCCTACAAGGTGATCTTCATCCGTCAAAGCAGTGGCTTGTGCAAGGCAGGTAGAATGGCGGAAGTCTTACCTGGAGGAGATGTAGCGAGAGGAAGAGGAGGAAGAACAGCTACAGCGTTGAGGAAAGGCGGCCTGTGTCTCCGTGCATCTGGGAACACCCATGCAAACGCTCTTAACGTGCTCTCCACCCACACCACACACAGTGGGAACGCTTCATTGTGTCACAGAGTACTAATTACGAGCTTCAGTCTCTCGCTTACAGTATGTTCGGTTGGATACTCGCGACACTCGTCTATGGAACAGTCGAGATTTGTAGTTCACTGAAGAGCTCTCGATCCTAGACCAAGACCTACAACCACAAGCGAGCTGGTCTATGAAATACGTGATCAGGAAATGCAACGCAAGAGCCATAGCAGGAACGTATTTGTGAAACCTGCACCGAGTACGAATTTCTGTTATCAGCAGCGCTCCGTTCAAAACAAGGGAAAGTGACGTAGTGCGTTTCAAGCAACCTCATTGATTCTCTAAAACTGTTATTTGGCAGGTACAGACAATAAATATAATTGATCCCATTGCACCAGTAATAGTGTGAAACAAGGTTTCTGGTGAAATACAGAAAATTTTCGTTATACGTGTGCTACTGCGTATGGTCAAGGTCATAATGAATCTTAAGCATTCATTCCATTCATGAGCGTTGTGAACAGCATACGCAAAGTTATTTAGTACACACAGACACCGCACTCACAGACCGCCAGCACAACCCATTATTGGCGATCATTTGAAAAGAGAGAGGTTCTTATTCATCTATCGTGACCCATTCTTGCCCTACACTACTATGCATGAACTTTACATAATATGAGCACAAATCAGTATAGAACAGCATATAGCTTAGCTAGACGTATACTTGGCTCACTTCTGGTACTCAGTTTGCACTTTAAAACAGCACTGATCCGAAAGTATACCTTAATTCATTATTTATAAACTTAACTTTGGGTTCAAGCAGAACATTGCCATTTAAAAAACTTTCATACATTCACACAAGTACTTTTCATGTCATTCGACACGTACGTTGAATTAAACTTGAAACTTTCAAAGGGCGTAGTCTAGAAATAGAGACGAGAATTTCTGTGACAGGCAAACAATATAAGCACCTTTTGCGCACCATGCACCATCTTTGCGAGCGTGTCTCCTTTCCACTAGCTCACACAGCGCAGCGTTAGGGATGTCTCATTCAGTGGTGTTACATCAGTGGACCATACTGCACACAGGCACTTCTATCCCTTCACGAGAGTGAATTATGGCATTGATGGGTGTGATATGATATTATGCAATCGTGAAATGCTAATTTCGTTGTCTGACGACATGGGACTTCGGAACAAAACTAAAATGGACCACTCGCCTTGTCCCTGTCGCCATTTTTTATTCTATGCTTTCACCCACGGAAGTCCAAGGAGACCTGCGAAATATGCTTTGTCACTTTTAGTTCAAGTCCTCAGCACAAAAGAAGCTCTTAGCCTTCACCCGTTGCCTGACCAAAGCAAGGCCGTGGTTCAAATACCAAGTTTTCCAAGTCCGCCTTCAACTGTTTGAGTCAACAAACTACGTTTTAGAAGTTCGTGACTGTCATTTTCCTGAGTTCAGTAAAAATACCCACAAAAGAAAAAGAGGGAATATAATAATGATCATGGAAAAAAGCACGAGTAGCCCACGAAATAATCAAGTAAACGAACACAAGAAACGCTGGAACCTCACAAGCATGTTACTACCGACATTAATGATACATAAACAAAACAACCAAATTTTACAAAAAATATAAACATTTCTAATTCAACAGTAATCCTCATCCCGACCAGCCACATTTTACTACTCACTGATAACAAAAATGCTAACACGAGCCCAAGGACGTCACAAAATTCTAAGACAGAGCTTAGGGAGTTGAGGCAGCTACAAGGCACCACCACAAGCACACATCTAATGGTAAAATCGACGTCAGAGACTCGCTACAAGAATAGAAACATGCGGAGTATCACGCCTCACGTTCCGGGAAGTAATTCGTTGAAGCAAAATAAGTTAAACCTGCAGGCAACACTATCGTAATAATCAAGACATAGAGTGCGTCTCACACCACAATAGAAATATTTTAGCAAACGTCCCTTGCAATCAACAGGCAAGCAAAGTAAGGAGAATCGGCTGAATGACACCCTTCCACTCATGCCAGGACTTATTCTTCCTGAATGAAAACGAATCATGCGTTTGGAAAGGAAAATAATTTCAACTTGAGTAGATAAAGCGTCATGTCTCATGCGTACTGCACTTTCTTCCAACTTATAACTTTGTATGAAAAGAAGTACAGTATTCAATTACAATTGTTCTCCAACTGCATCGGTACTTAAGCTGAGGAAAAAATGACCTTTGTGAAAATACGTTTTTTTTAAATTTTCCGTGCAGTTAAAGTTTTCCAAGGAAAATATTTGAATAAAAACACAACCAATGAGATAGTTCGGAGAGGTTGAATTCCGCATTGTAAAGAAATAAAATAAATTGTCTGATAAAGCGCAAGCCATTCAGAAGTTGCCGATCTGAACTTGAGCCTAATGAGCTAGCGGGCCCGTTCTAGGAAATAGCAGGCCGACTCACCAGGTTGCTGGGAGTATCTTCTGTGGTGTGGAGGTGGGGACGGTGGTAAGATCTTGCCGCCGCTGTGGTGTTCGCTGGCGTCCAACGAATGAGAGCTGTGGCCGTCGTAGTGGGTCGAGATCCCAGAGTCCGTTTCGCACTGACTCACCGCCGCGCTCTCGTTGCTCATCATAGAACCTGATAAAAACGTAATGTTATAAAAAACTGAATTTAGATGCAAAAATACATACTGCTACGTTTGTTCTACTTCAGAGTGACCTCATTCAATAAAATATATTTTAAATAGAATTAAAATCATCGAAGCTTTTTCAAACCCCAATTTCATGAAGTTGCAATTCACATGCAAGCAAAACAAAATGGATGAAATAATATTGAACAAAAAATAATGCAGTGCACTGTGTAATGGAGGAGCAATGCGTGACCGGTCGTAGGCTACGCTACGATATAACTGATTCTACCGATTTTGTTCAATCACTCGTTGTAAGATAGAATCAGTTACAAATGCTATACATTAATTCCAAAAGTGGATTGAGGTAATCAACATTTTATTTGAGTAACACAAGGGGTACCGAAACGGCGAGCTACATTGAAACTCAAAAATATTGAGTTCCACGTTTACGGGTAGTTTCATATTTTCATAATCTGAAAATCTTTTACAGACCAGAATGGTGAGGATGTGCTCAAGTTGAACACTCATTCATGTATGTGAATGGCACTTCATACATCGCTGAAGCCGCAACGGAGCGAGCATTTAGATTCCTCATGGCTTACGCCACACAGCATGATGGATATGTAGCTTGCCATCAAGATTCCAGCCCATGTTCAGTACTAGGTCTGAACTGAGATATGGACTACGAGCAAATTTGGCTATTATCCACATGAAAATTCGGCTTTGGCACAAAAAAGTCTTGTCCAGACACAATACAGAAAATTACTGAGGGACCACACTTACTGTTTCCAAGAACACTGAAAACGTTAGTTGTAGTGTTAGCTACAGGTCATGCATGAGTTACATTTCCAAATAATAGCCAAAGAAACAAATTCTGAATTTAAGGAAATTCATATGTTCATAGAGCTAAATAGAAGTCAGTTTACCTGAGTAACTATTCCAGAAGCATGCATGCAAAGAGAATGTTGCTGCCTAGCTCTATGAATGGCTAAGCATTCAATGGTGAAAACAAAATATTTGCTTGGCATGAGTAATATTTCTTGCATAAGTAATAAAGCACCACATTGGCCCATTAGAATGGAAGCAAAATCGGGGAGTAGCAATAGCTACAAAAAATGTGCAACTTACAGAAAAAGGCTAGTCAGCAGTCACAGCAAGGTCTTATTCTGTCGACTCAAATTTTACATAGCAATCAAGTAAAATGACTATTCCTCCTAATATGGAAACTGATTAATAAAAATACGCAATATCTTTGTTCACTAAACTTTTAAGAAAAGGAATGGTTTACTGCGCACTATCAATGGTTACGAAATAATAACAGCGCAAAAGAAAAATAAAGAAATAAAAAAAACGAAAAAAATACGTAGCTGAACTGAATGAATGCTACCGTGTTTCTGAATTCCATGACCTACTTCTGTTGAGCTAGCAAGTGATATTCTTCCACACCACAGTCATAAAATTGACAGAGAGAAAAAGTATTATTTAAAATATACTACAGGAGAAATGTCAATTCCAGTACAGAGCTGAAGGTTCACGAGTGCAACTAAGCTGCCCAAGCATTGGCCTAGCAAGACTTTTTCAAATCATTGCCTCACAGAAATCAAGCAAGTCCCCAGTGACGTCACAGCTCACACACAAAATCGTATCCCTGAATTAACGACGCTCATGACATAGCTCGAAGCATCGGTAAAACAATATCTCCTCATTCCTGCTTGTCGTAAGGTCTCGAAATGCGTGTCAAAAATATCCTATCAACTACAAACATTGTCCATGATTTGGACCTGAATCACGTTCAACTGAATTAAAGCGCCCATCAAATCTAACGTTAAAAACAGAACCAATGAAGACCAACCACATCATCAATTTCAAAAGAGAATAATCAGAAATACGTACGCAAGTCGCAGCTATGAGTGCATCGAGTGACATCCGGCAGGTCACACACAAGGTCTACATTGCCGAGATCTTCCTCGCTTTCTTCGGCAATGAACACATTTTCCGGTAGCGGACTCGCGTTTCCAACAGAGTATTCGTCAATGGAATAAAGTCTTTCTGTGCACGCGGATAATTTAGTTTTCCCAGCATGACTATCTCCAGTATAGCGAACAACTGGGGACGCTAAAACTTTGGGAGCGTTCAAGCCTTTAGAGTAAGAGAGACCCTCTTCATCACGCTCCGTCTCTTGTGACGGTCGCGATCGATATTTCATTCGAACCCTGTTCGTCACTGATGATAGATGAGACGAGAGATGACGCTTGGGCTTACCAAGTCTTTTCTTGACAGATGAAATTTGAGTTACGCTGGTACTGCGATCTCGCTTTTTATCAAACTCAGCGTTCTTGATTGACTCATTCTTTAATTTTAGGATTTCAATTGTCCGTTTAGAGGTTGAATCGTCAAGATCCGCGGAGATGTGATCTGTTCCTGCGTGCATTTCCGGAATAAATAATTGATTGAGACTTTGGGTCTTATTTTCATCATCAAGCCCTATAATAGTAATGGGTCGATATGGAAATCCGTCTAAATTTTCTACACTAACTCCTGTATCCGGTGTGAAAAAGTTAGGAGTCTCACATGCAGATAAACCTGTATTTCTGTACAACTCAACATTAGATAATGGCACGGATAGTTCACTGCTCAGAGGATATGAATTCACTGAAGGAAATGAGCACAAATCTAAATTTGTAATAACATTAACGTCCGGGCATAAATTGTTACCGGGCACGTTCCCACAAGAGTTTAGTTGGTTTAGAATATCGTTATGTGCCGGTGATGGGCTCCTCACGGGCAAGAGAGAAGGTCTAGCGTAATCTGTGGTGCTGAACACACACGTAACGGAGGCATTCGAAGGTAACGAGAAACAAAGACTCTTATTTTCGTAAGCAAGGCATGATAACTTATCGCCTCCACAGGAGCAACTTGATGTTTCAAGAGGTAAATTGACCTGAGCTTCTATCGAACAAGGAGATTCTGAGGCATTTGGAACAAAACTCTCTGCCCTGGACTTAGATAAATTGTTTAAAACAGAACTTCGACTTAGATCAATGGACCTCAAAGCGTTACACCGTATCTCGCAGCGCGACTGCTGAACACCTGATGTTTTGCTTGGACCAGACCCATCCTCCAAAGCCAAGCTTCCCTCGGAATTGGAAAGCCCAGGAGTCAATAAACGAGTCTTCGAAGCATTTCTGTTTTCATCATTTGGCTCAGAACTGCTGGAAATATTCGAGGAGCTATTATGGCTGTTTAGAGGCCTGAGAACACAAAACGACTCCCTGTCTGATACGTCACCACCACGCTCATGGCAACCGCCGGACTCTCCAGTCAACGAAGAGCTTAAATCAACCTTTGTTACAGCTGACCTTGAATCTCTAATGTGCTTTAGTTGAAGCCAAGATCTGATTCGTTTCCGAAAACGTTTAAAGAAAACATTTTTGTTCATACATTTGAAATTGTTATTTTCAAGCGATTTTGAAACTTTGATCTCTAAAACGCTTTTGACGTTACAATCTTTTACATCAGGAGGCTTTTCTTCAGACAAATTAATTACACTAGGCCTTTCATAAAGAAACTCAGAAGTCGCATCACTGCAAGAAAACCTTCTAACATGAGTACACCTTTCAGCTTCAGGAGTTTCTTGCTCGTTTAGTTTTCCCGGAAGAGAAAATGCAGAACCTTCATAATCGGGTAAAAAGTAAACTCTATCAGGGTCTTCTAGCGCTTCAGATGGAGATAACGAATAGGATCGCTGCTGCGGCAGCGTTACGTTTGAGTTCACCATAGTTAGACCGCTGTCATGAATTGAACATAATGTTTTACCACAGCTGAGCGTTTTAACTCTACAAAAACGTGAACAGGTCGCAGCCGTGTCCGAAACATCAAGCCTAAGTTTACAATTATTGCAATTACCCACTGATGTAGGATTCGAATTTTCATACAAGGTAGAATTTCCGCTAGAAAAAAGAACATTGGGAGAAAAACTTTGCCTTAATATAGCATTGGGGCTATGATTAGCACCGTCGTTAGAATAAGAAACAAATTCGTTTGATTGCTTGTCAGGCGGGCTAACGTCGCATTCGTCAGGTGGTGAATTTATAGAAAACTTAGAACGGAAAGGTACACCTCGTGAGAACTGAGAACGAGATAAGTCAAAAGTGAAAGAAGTTTGGGTCTCGGAGTTAGACCCAATCGAGTGTGGCGCAGAGCACACCGCAATTGGTCCCAGTCGAGTAACGTCATTTCGAGGAAAAAGCGAAGAATGTGAAGAAGCAGGATAAAGAGTGCAGCAAAAGGGATGTTTAGCATTACCTTGGGTATGGGATTTTCTAATATTGGAGAGGGTGGTTACAGAAGAACTTTCAGCACTGAGGTCTACAGGCACAGCGGGGGTGTCAGAGTGAGAACGCTCGTGGTTTGGTCGACCCGAGTTGGCGAGATTAGTGGCCGAGTTGAGATGAGATGTCGTAATGGTGGCCAGACCGCCTGCAAGGGCCCCTGCCGCACACGGTAGAACATTCAAATTCCTCGTCACGAAACTGTGCATGCAGTATTGTGAGGCCGTGCATGGAGGTTTGCAAAACAATTCGAGGAGTGGTCGCTCTTTCTCATGCTATCAATCATGACACGCTCCAAAAATCCGATTCTTAACTCGTACGCCTGTTATTAGGGCGCGTCTGAATGCAAAGGCAGAAAGAGTTAAAGTTGTGCAGCGGACGCGAGTTGAGCTCAATGAAGGTACTCCGCTGAGGAAAAACAGGTTCAATCTTGGAAAAAGTAGGATTCTAAATGACTGAACTATGTTTTATTTCATCGGAAGATGAATGGAGTCGAATTTTACCTGACTTTTTCACTAGATGGAAGGCATTTGTCCTTTAATTTCGCTTGTAACACTTCGCGAACTACACAATATTTAAATACTTGGCCCTACGACTACCGCATGATGGATACAATAGTTGCTCTTGAACATGAATGACTGATTAAAAAATGTTAATAAAACTACAGGCCACTTTCAACTTGGCGAATTTTAAAGAAGTAACATATCTTTAACAAGGAATAGGCGACAATTTATTTGTACAGATATTTAATTTAAAGCAGGATCAGCAGAACAACCGTTATTATTTGTAATCAGAAATGACGTCACAGCCATCAACAGCACCCTGTGATCCAGGGCATGCACAGTTTCCGAAACCCACTTGATGTGAAATTATTCTACTCAAAACTCTAAAAATTATCGTTCAACTCTTTCGCGAGAATATGCCTTCATCAGAGTGGCCCAGAAATAACTGATTCTTAATTTGGTAATAAAACAAAAACTAAGATCGCTAGGATGTTGAAACTTGTTCTAGTCGAAAGAAAAATACTTTTATGATTCACGAACACTGTATGTTTTTCATACATCCTCCTTTAAATGATGGCCACAGTTATTTTGACAACTTGGGGCGGTGTAAATCTTCCAGAATGTGGTTTATAATTATCATTAACATTACCAGTATCCGAAACGTCTTGATGTTGAGACTTAATTGTGTTTTAAGATGGACTGTTTTTTTCTGAAATGAATTCAGAAATTCACGTTTCACTTGTTATTGTCATTGTCCTTGTGAATAATTGTACAATTCTTATTCTCGCTTCTTTGCTGTAGAAAATAAGATTAAATAATGAGCGTTTGAAACCGAGACAGAAAGTAGCTTTAGTTGATTAGTAAAGAGGATATAAGTAACATGGCATCATAAAAAGATTCTTTTAGAATAACACAAGCTTCAACATCCCTGCGTTAATAGTTATTGTTTTATTCGCAAATCAAAAGAGTCAAGTCACTTTGGAGCCACCCTGCATGAGAGTGGCCTGACAGAGAAACGTAGGAAGCTGCGAATCTCAGATGGTAAATAAAGCCAAGCAAAGTTATAACTCATTCGAATCATGGGTGCTTCAAGTGGTCAAGGGCACAATAAATTTTGCACATAGCCATGAGAAAGAGTCATATCACTTTGGGATTGGAAATGCGCTAGAACATTCGTGCGCAACACAAAGCTCCCTCACCTGTTGGTCCTCTACGAGCGATGCGGGGTGAGGGGCCGGGGGAGTGGAGCGCTCCAGTTGCGCTCGATGACGGGGTGGAGGAAGGCCTAGGGCCGTGGTAGGGCTTGGTTTTGGCCTCCGCTAGCGCCATCATCTTCCGCATGGACTGAGGAGAACCAGCTCCTACAAAACGGTTAACATAGTCACCAATAGCGAACTAGAAACATCCCTAATGCTGAACGGAGCACAAGAAGATGGCCAACTTACGCTTCAGGCACTACGCTCTACGGCACGGCTGGTCAAAGTTAGCACGAAGAATAGGGCTAGATGGAGTTGATCAAATTTTGTATGATCGTTTTGCACTCTTCGAATTCGTACTCTCTAGGTAGAAAATACATCGGTATAGCAGGTTGCAGACGAAGAAGCACCCCAGATATTAATGATCATCAGTTACAAATTAATCCCAAATGAGAGAGTCGCTAGTAAAAACATTAATGCAAGTTGAAACTGCGTAGCGAACTCCAAACTATTGCGTTGTCCGAAAAGAGGTTCGCCCTTTTGGGGTCAATTTCTCAAAGACGCTGGTCCCGTACTGCAGGCTGCAGTGGTTGCAGCCTGCGGTCAGCAGCTCACCGAACTTGGCGGGCTTCCTGCCGTCGGAGGTGTGCGAGGTGGAGGAGGTCGTCGAGGTTGTGGAGGGGGTGGGGGAGTGAGGCCTCCGTCGCGGGGGGTTGGAGGACGAGGGGGCGCTATTGCTGCTGGCTGTGCTGCTCACACCCGAACCGTGCCCGCTGCTGGTGCTCGAGGTGCTGCCTGAGAGGTGGTGGGAGGTGTGTTGTTAGGGCGGGGACGAATGCTGCATTTCCACTGTGCTCAATATAAAGGAAGAAAACATAGCATATCCGCTCTTTCGCGCTGCATCAGAGAGCATCAGAGAGCTCACCTGAGCCAGGAGCCGAGGCTGCAGCGGCGGCCGCTGCGTGGCCGGCGCCCGGCTCGCACTGGTGGGACTTCTTCTCCAGCTCGTCCTCGTCTGTGATGACCGACAGCTTGGCGAGGTAAGCCTTGACCCGCCTCACCATCTGGGCCTGGAGAGACACAATCACATTAGTGGAAATAACTCCATTCGCAAGAGCTCCTTTGAAAAAGACGCGTTTAGTACTATTGCTCGGGGTGCTTGGGTGGTCTCAACTGAGTTGTATTGTCAGGGGAATCTAATGAAATGCGCTAGGCAGGAGTCACAGAAATAACGGCCACGTTGGCACGCCATCTTATCTGTAAAAACGAACGCATCCAAAAAATATAATGAACGAATTATAACATGAGCTTCTCCTTTGTATAAAATATCAGTACAAGTTTCAAGTTTGGAATAGCTTGAAGAAGCTTAAATGCGATACGTTGAAACTAGGGAAATTTTTCTTTAGAAATGTAAAAAAATCCTCAACTAAGGTGGGCGTATTCACTCAAAGTACAGTCAGTGCAAGAAAAATGCAACCACGAATGCATATACAACAAACAGGCGACATGGCAACGGGAATGTGAAGGTCTTCAATGAACATCAGGCGACTTTCACTCAGGACTTGATCCCACTCGTACCTCTTCGAACATTTTCTTCTTGTCGTGCGTAGTCGATGATTTGTTCCTCCGTTTGACTGTGTTGTGCTGCTGCCCCGCGCTCATCTGATTCATGGAGAACATGGCCGTGCTCACGGGCTGGCCTCCGCTCTCCACCATGCTCACCAAGTCCTAGAAACCAAGGACAATTTTTTTTCAATCTAAACAACGGCACAATATTGGACAGTTCCAAGAGGCTGCAATTCGTTGATCGCACGAGGCGAACTGTGGTCTTATTGTAAAAATAATTCGGTCGCTACAGGGTTAACGCAGTGCCAAAAGATACATTTCGCCAAGAAACAATAAATATCAAAACGTGAAACGCTGAGTCCATATGAGGCAAAACGGAGCTGTTCTTAACGAGTACGGTACTCACGTATGGCGTAGAGCACATATTCTGCAAGTCTCTGATGTAACGCGAAATCATGCGCAGAGTTTCAAAATTAATGAGGCCTTGTGAACTTTCTTCGTTGCCGTCGTGAGCGAATCTTAAGTCCTTCGCAACGACAGGGTAAAACGGGATCTGTTGAAGGCGAGTTTATGAAATACAATTACTTGACAACTTGTACGAATTAAAAAAGTTAACATGTATGGTCATAGGATGCACCTGGCACGAGTTAAATAAAGCTAAACTTTACAAACCAACGGAATGAATCATTGCACAGAGGGTATCCGATCGTGAGATAAGGAGCTAAGCACTTGTAAGATAAGAATGTCTTCCCGATATCGTTGAAGAGATAGGCGCACCCAAACTGATACATTCAAACACGGTAAAACGTGAGGCAATCATCAAAACAGCTGATGTTGCTGAATGAGGGAAAATTCTTCCGAAACAAAGTTATCGCAGAGTTGAAAAATTGTTATTAACGTAGTTCATTTTATCATGGTAAGATATTAGCTGTCATGGTATGTATAACTTCTGCTCCGTATGCTTGTTGAACACGACTCAAAAATACGCAATCATTGCGTGAAGAAGAAAAACTGGGGTATTGGGACACTAATAAGGAGTTAATGGAGCAGGAACTAATGCGTGGAACAAAATAACACGAGGAGGAAGACGTAGCACCCGTGTCTTTAAAGAGTAAGACAATAAATAAATGACTCAAGATCTGTTTAAATGAGAAAAATTAAAATTCTCTCTCGTCATTGGAAAAATTGGCGTCATTATAAATGTCCAAAGACTGTCAGATGTGTTATCCACCATGAATGATAGGAATCATCTAATAAGCGATGAAAAAACAGAGTAAGGTTTATCTGCAATTTTTCAAGTTTGCGCGACTTCAACAGTCCCCACAACTGCAAAGATTGTTGTGTCTTCCACTTCAAGTGCCTCCCTTTGTTAATTACAGTAATTAAATGTTAATTAGACTCTTCCATCTTTGTTAATTTGATTCAGTTCGAATAAAGACGCGAAGGTTGCAGAAGAAATCTTCGATGACAGAAAAGTTGATATTGACGAATTTCCTGCCCCCAGAATTCCACAGCCTCTCACTTCTAAGCCTAGTCGGCCAGCGTCAGTGGAAGGAATAATGGGTAAATTATTGTTACACGTCGTGTCAAATCATTTTCCACTCGGCAGTCGCTCCAACTGTGCCGTGTTTCCAATGCAGTGAACTATTTTAAAACGTTACGGCTAGCGCTATAGGGTTAAAACATAAGCACTTGCATAAGCAGGCCTCTTGCTCTAACACTAACGGTCATCTGAGCTAAATTTCGCAGCCCCACTACTCACACAGGGCGGTTGAGTGGCGTCATCATGAATAAGATTTCTGTATTTGCTCATATTTCTGCTAGGGTCCATTAGGTCCTGGAGGTCCTGGAAGAGCTTATGATATTTGGCGGGCAGACGTTCCCACGTGGTGCGGAGTCTGCTCACGCTGCGGTGGCCCAAACCCGACAGGATGGCGAACATGGAGTTGAAGTTCTTGCACTCCTTGCACTGCCCTGCGAGCACAGGGTCACCGAGTCATGTCTAGTGCAGTGAGAGCCACCATCGATTTGGAGGAAAAAATGCTAGGAAAATGGTCACGAAAAGCAGGTAATTGATACATTTCAATCAATATATTCACATCAACAGCAGCACGCACATTTCATTAGTGAAAACGGAAAGAATGCAGTAACATGTGTAGAATGTAACATGCACAAAAAGTTGGCCTGTTTAAGCAAAGCAAATAAAAGTGAAAACAGATAATAACTAAGAAGGATATCTCGCTAAATTCCATCCAAACAATAAACTTATTAACTACTGACAGGGCTGAGTGAGTCGTGCCAGAGACTCACTAGCAAATTATAAAATTTAGAAGGTCTGCTGAGGTCTTTAGCTTCTACCTGAGCAAGTCCCTAACGTGTCCCATTACGTGCACACATGACATGAGCAATAATATCAAAAATTCAAATTATTCGAAGGTAATGAAAATTTAGGATTTAATTCATTCAAAATTCGATTTGATCAAGTTAGAAAACGAAGCGATACACTCTCAGAGCGAAGCAGGGCCAGGATTGAAGGCCAATTAGCAAATTATAGGCGAACGTATAATGGCGACCTATATTTATGTTCCAACCCTTAATTCGCTAATGGTGTTAATAATATGTACTGAAAAAAATACTATGAAAGTACACTACACTAGGAACACAATGCATGACTCACGCAACTCTTGAACATCATAACTGACTTACTTGCGACTTTGATAAACTGTTTAATAATTTTAGAACGTTTGACTATGTTAGCCTCGGAGCAGACCTCGGTCACCACCCAGAACATCTCTTTGTTCACCAGCTGCGGGAATGGAGAAGCACATTACATTTGTTACATTTGGATCTTGAATAGAAATCAAATTATGAATATTGTCAAGGGAGAAAGTTCAGCTTTTGAGAAAATACTACAAGAAATTGCGTAACTTCCAGTCATTCATCGAGCAAAGCTAAATTTATTAGCTTTAGCTATAAGGTTCGTTAGGCTCACAAAAAAAACTATATAATGCGTTCTGAGATTACTAGATCAAATATTACATCAAGTGAGAATTATATCACATAGAACATCTCCATTGAAATTGCTTTCCATAGGAATAAAAAACACAAAGTTCCTTTGATACTAGTGACACGAAAGTAGTATACGAGGACGGAGCGGCTTCCATGGAACACATGGCGGAATAGGTTCTCATAATTTCCCAGCTGAGAGCAGACCCCTCACCTCGGCAAAGAGCGAGAGCGCAGGCGTGCCGTACTTGGACTTGAGTTCGAACAAGTGATCGATATACTCGGTGGGCTCGATTTGACGGAAGATGGTGAAGTCCTCGAGCGTGAGTTGGATGGCAAGCTCGACCGAGTTGAGCTGCAAGAACGTCACCTGCGACTCCTTGATGAGCTCGTTCACGATCTCGTCCGGTACGAGGTTCTGGGAGCTCGCGATGTTCTTCAGGTAGTAGCGGCTGCTGAGGCCTGCACAGAAATGAACACTCGTAAACGTGCACACGCGTCTCAGGTGCTGTGCTCCCAAACTAAGGGTTATATTTAATTGCCTCGAACGAAAAACAACAATGCACACAATGAAAACTTTTAACAAAATGTATCTAACAGTTTAACATTTCTTCGGTAATATTCTACTATTCGAAGTTTTTCAAAATTTATGAAGAAGCTCGGAACAAAATACAAATTTCAGGTTCCTGCGTATAAACTTTCGCAGTTTCACATAAAAATGAAGGATTCTACACAGCTGCAGTGAGGTAAAAAAGACCTGAAAAAATCTAGGAGGCTCTAGGATCTACGAACCTATTCTCTCGGCTAAGTTCTGCAATCTGTCAGGTAATCTCTTCTGTTTACGAATGCCTTCTTCAGTGACGGTAACTTCATAGAGTGCGTAATTGGAGGAGCCAGCTTGGTCATTGATGTTGAAGATTTGGAGAGCGAGCATGACGACCTCCCGAGCGGTGGTCTCTTGGTGCACGGGCAGGAACTTGGCCGACTGGTCCGAAGCACGCCACACCTGCGAGCAAATGTCGTGCGGCGTAAACCACAACACCCCAAAACAATTCCAAGCATCATGCAAAGCCAGCCACACCACTGAGTGAAGGTGAATTCTGGTTTAGGAACAGGAACTCATGGGTGATGCAGGCAATGTTATAAGGCAAGCTAGCAGCTGGACGGACTGTGGTGTACTCAATAGAATATTCATCCAAAATATTACTTACATACTTGGTACGTGCTACTATGACGTCCATGACACCATTGTCCTCAACTGACTGCTAAATTAAAAATCCAATGAGTATATCGAAGAAAAATTAAATCTTCCTTTACATATGTACAGCATCTATAAATTAAAAGTTTAAATGTTGAAAATAATCATGCCGTATTCGAAGTTCCAAAATAAATTCACAAAAATTAACGCGCTTCATTGCAACCCCAAATACCTTCGAAGTAATTCGAGCACTCTGTCTCACACGGCCACCTCCGGTGTGCCGCCTCCTTGGGCATATCACATTTAATCTTCTTTTCCAAAGAGAAGCACTCCGCTCGAGTTCTCGAACTCGGGACCTACTGATTAAGAGTTAAGTACGCTATCACTCGCGCTACTCAGCCATACACAAAGACACACAAGCAATGAAAACCCCAGTACAAAGCACAGCAAGAGCCCCACCATGAGGACGCTAGAGCCCCCCACCTTGAGGA
>VOMN01082914.1:0-10368 GCA_014899125.1 Orchestia grillus | reverse complement strand
CGAGGATACAGTACGGGTTACAACTGTAATTTAATTGTTGTTTCATACCCATGAACTCATCCAAAACAGACATGCGGATTGTAATAAGGCGTTCCAAAATTAAATTTTGTGTCTCAATGTTTGTGTTTTACTAATATTTCGGTCACAATAATGCTTGAATTACTGATGCTAATAAGCAGAAAATACACTGGAGGACGCTTTCTGACGTTACTCTCGTACGTCTGACAGCTGTTCGACGCTGGTCTGTGGTGACGAAGGTGTAATGTCAGAACTGGCCAACTACTATCTATTCTATTTCTACTATCTTCTTCTATTTGCAACTACTATCTTCTTTGTACAGTGGTTCAGCGTTCCACCGGCAGTATTTTACTCAATTTGGACTGTGAAAATTATAGATCATTATAGATAATTCTAGATCCTCTGGTAGAGGAATTAGACCGGGAGTAGAGCGGTTACTTTAAGCAATGACAAACCCGTGTTAAAATCACCTCCCATGACTTGTCATTACGTCTGCGACGTCATGATCACGAGGTGTGTGTTATTATATGTACTTAGGAACATTGGGTTATGATCGTGAGAAACGGGATCATGATTCTAATGGGTAGGGGTTATGATTCTAAGGTGAGGGATCATGATCCTGGGGGCGGGGGGTCATGGTCCTGTCAGGTGAGCGTCATAATCCTGAAGAGCGGGTGGTCATGATACTAAGAAGCAAAGGGTCATGATGCCGAGGGAAGAGGGAAGGAACGGAGTTTATGGAAAGCGAAAGTGGCAGATTATTACTGTGCTCTACTTCCAATATTTAGTTATTATATTTACTAGCTAAATTCACATCCAACGTTAACTTGCTATGTAGACTTCTAATATTTACTCGCTCTATGAACTTCCAACATTCACTCGCTTCATCTTTTTGTAAGATATACCTCCAATATTACTTGTTATATAGTCATTACCCAAGCCCTCCATAGACTGTACAAGCTAAATGCATCGGTGAGGGCAGATGGGGGCAGGTGGGGGCAGGGGTGGCACGGGAGGGCAGGAGAGGGCAGGTAAGGGCGGGTAAGGGAGGGTAAGGGCAGGTGGGAGCAGGTGAGGGCAAGTGAAGGCAAGGGAGGGCTAGTGAGGGCAGGTGAAGTCAATAACACCCTACTCACCAGGCCGCTCGAGGGCCCATCAACGCTCCTGACCTCAGTGTGTTCCGACTCTTGGAGCCGGAAAGTTAGAAGTTCTGTGCGCTTCCGTACTTCGAAGGCTGTGACAAACTACCCCGAGCTCGTGTATTTCCTGCCGTTGTAGGGTCAAAGCTCATTCACTTGATGGTTCACTCGGCAGGGAGCCCAGTGTTGCACTCCTGGTCACGACCTGAACGTAGTTTTCAAAAATCATGTGGGAGCTCGAAGGAGAAACATTACATTAACTGGCTGCTCGTGAGGGTCATTGGTGAGTAACGTGAGTGCTCTGTTCAGCTGTGATCTTCTTAGTTGGTAATACTCTCATCGAGTAATCTCTCTTGTTAGCAATATCCCCAGCTAGAAATCTCTCTAGTTAGCAATATTCTCAGCTAGTAATCTCTCTAGTTAACAATTTCCCAATTATCGACCTCTTAGCTAGTAACATCCTTAGTTGCCTATCCCCTCTTTCCCAGTTATCAATTCCCCGGCGAGCAATCATCTAGTTAGCAATATTTCAGCTGACAACTTACTCACTTAGCAATCCCCCACTCAACAATCACCTAGTCAACAATCTCTTCAGTTAGTACTTTACTAGTGTGCAAACTCCCAGTTAGCAATCTACCAGTCAACCATTTCCTTAGTAATTTTCTCAGTTTGTGATCTCATAGTTAGCAATCTCCCAATTAGGAATCTCCCAGTTAGGAATCTTCCAGATTTGTTTTGAACTCCCACTTAGCAGCTTCCTACTTATGAGTCTTTCAGTTTGCAACTCCTAGCTAAGAATCTCCCAGTTAGCGGTCCCCCAGTTAACAATCTCTCAGTCTGGACAGGAAAAACTGCCGAGATGACCATATATCAAGTTTTGTCTCGACAGCAACACACACACACATTGACTCTCACGACACTCGACATAACGGGATATCGTAGCTTCCTAAATTCCCTAACGTGATATCGTAGCTTCCTATATTACCTAACGCAATATCGTGGTTTCTTATATTACCTAACTCGATATCGTAGCTTCCTAAATTACCTAACGCGATATCGTGGCTTCCTATATTACCTAATGCGATATCGTCGCTCCTTATATTACCTAACGCGATATCGTGGCTCCTTATATTACCTAACGCGATATCGTCGCTTCCTAAATTACCTAACGCGATATCGTGGCTCCCGATATTACCTAACGCGATATCGTGGCTTCTTATATTTACTAAATTAAGTTAATTGATTCCGTGTGACCGCATGGGAAGACCTGGGCCTCGCGTAATTTTTTAAGGATAAGTTGCATGCCCGTGTGGGATAAAATTACCAAGTGATGCTCTCTTAAAAATATATATGTAATCGGGGAAATTTCGTACAAGTATCATATCAATAGCGCTCGAAGTCATATAGGCTAAATTTACAGGACAAATTTATTGAAGATAATCCTGCATCGAGGCATTGACACGTGGTTTCCGTATTATCCTAAGTTGTCATGAGCCTTCTTAATTATGACCCTATATCGGCATGAGCCTTCCTAATTATGACCCTATGTTCTCATGACCCTTCCTAATTATGACCCTATGTTCTCATGACCCTTCCTAATTATGACCCTAAATTGTCATGACCCTTTCTAATTGCGACCCTATGTTGTCATGACAGTTTCTAATTATGACCCTATGTTGTCATGACCCAGTCCAACTATGACCCTATCTTTGTATGACCCTGTTTAATTATGATCCTACGGTATAATGACCCCGTCTTATTTGAACCTGTCAATAAAGAATCTATTTAATTTTGACCGTCTACCTCGTCATTAGGAACATTTGCACCCAAATTTCCTGAGTCAAATTTCAGCAAAGAAGTGAGGCAAGAAGTCAGGTTCGCATTTGCCATCACACTGGGTCGCTGTGTAAGTGGGCGCAAGCGGCCGGACCGTGTTCAAACAAAAACGGAAAAATGCATTTGATTCCATCATTTTTTGCTCCAAAATCGTTGAAGTTCGAGACTTCAACTTCGACTCAAGCTTAACTGAACTTTTGCCGCTTTTAGATCTGAGTTCGATTCTATACAAAGACGGAACTTAGTCATGAGTGAAGATCTGTAATGCGTTATTGGTGACAGACGGAGGAATGCGTTTGTTTCTCAATTCTTCGGTGATGTGTAAATTACTCGGAAAAGTTATAGTATTTCGATTTTGCTGTTTGTAGTGACACGTTTCTAGAGATATTTTTACGTGGAGCATCAATCTTGCCCTTCAAACAAGTCTCGAAATTGGCTTTAGAGAAATTTCCCCTGCACTCGTGTGATTTGCATAACGATTGCCTAGCTGTTCTAAATAACATAATAATAAGTTAGAAGTTATTACGAGAGATGGCAAGAAGAACTATTAAAATTACTTGAAATGAGCAAACTTCACCCCGAATTTTTAAGCAAAAATGACTTATCCAGAACCTAAAAATTTGGAGCAGACGACAAAGAAGAATAAACCTAGGGAGTAGAAACTTCACCGACCCATCCAGGCAAAACTGACGGTCACTGCTCCGCCACGTGCGTCGGATACCTGCTGGCTGTGCCCGTCCTGTGCTTCCCGTGCCCGTCCTATGCTTCCCGTGCCCGTCCTGTGCTTCCCGTACCCGACCTGTGCTTGCAGTGCCGATCTTGTGCTTGTAACGCCGGTCTTGTGCTTGCAACACCGGTCTTGTGCTTGCAACGCTGGTCTTGTGCTTGCAACGCCGGTCTTGTGCTTGGAGTGTCATTCGCGCGCTTGGAGTGTCATTCGCGTGCTTGGAGTGTCATTCGCGTACATGGAGTGTCATTCGCGTGCTTGCCGTAACGGTCTTGTGCTTGGAGTGCCATTCGCGTGCTTGCCGTGCCAGTCTTGTGCTTGCCGTGCCAGACTTGTGCTTGCCCTGCCAGTCTTGTGCTTGCCGTGCCAGTCTTGTGCTTGCCTTGCCGGTCCCGTGNTGCCGTGCCGGTCCCGTGCTTGCCGTGCCGGTCCCGTGCTTGCCTTGCCGGTTCTGTGTGCATTCTGGATCTTTTTCTCATGTTTGTGCACATCCTGTACGTTTCCTCCTGAACGAACATTTTATTCATGGAATGAAGTTATGCTTTCGCGGCAGTTTGATCGCAGATTTTCTTCGAAAAAAATTCCTGCCGTTTCCATCCCAGAGACGCCTCGGGAGTTCCTCCTTGATGCTAAAGTTCGGTTGCTGCACCTCACGCTCAAAAAATTCACTCCGGTTTTGGGATGTTAACCAGGCCAGATAATGGCTACGTCGGGTAAACCCTAATTTTGATTTGGTCTACGCCGCTGTTCAACTCTTTATCCCTTCCAGTCCTGAAGATAAAGTTTTGAAAACCTTCCTCGAAACTTACCAATGCAGTTTTGATTTAACGTAAAGAACCTGGAATTTTCAGTGATTAATTGATACCAGTAATGTACAGAGTTACTGCGTGGCACACAACGTTCCTTCACCTCTACAGCTCTAGGAGGACCCTGATAGTCTCGAAGCTAGAAAATGTTGAGCAAAATAATTCCAAGCATATTTTAGGCTGAAACTGAGGTGTGCCGACAGTACTCGATGCGGTGAAAAACCTAACTTACTCTTATCAGCTTTCATTGGGTTGTTATCAGTAAGTTCTTTCTGACCGATAATTTTCACCGAAACGTAAAAAGACGGTTTTTCGTTGAACAAAAATGTACCGGAAACGAAGAAACTTGAAACTACTACTACTACAATAGAAGCATTAAATTCGTATTTTATAAATTTTTTGTACAGTTGAATACCGTGGTCTCTTGAAAAATTATTATATTTTCTTCACATACCAGAAAAGTTTCAGGTTGTAAAGTTTGGTATAAATACCCCAAAAGATCAATTTACTTTCTAAATGAAAGAAAACGAGCGTACATTTTTTTAAAGATCTCACAGGTTTGTATATGTACACATCCCTTTTACACAATCCTTTTACGCACGTATTTTGCGCACGTATTTTGCTCACGTGCACCCATTCTGCTCACGTGCACACATTTTGCTCACGTGCAAGCATTTTGCTCACGCGCACGCATTTTGTTCACGCGCACGCATTTTGTTCACGCGCACGCATTTTGCTTACGCGCTCGCATTTTGCTTACGCGCACGCATTTTGCTCACGCGCACGCATTTTGCTCACGCGCACGTATTTTGCTCACGCGCACGCATTTTGCTCACGCACATGCATTTTGCGCACGCGCACACATTTTGCGCACGCACATGCATTTTGCGCACGCGCACCCATTTTGGCAAATGCGAACCAACGCGAGAGTTGGTCGCACACGCGAGAGTTGGTCGCGCACGCGAGAGTTGGTCGCGCACGCGAGAGTTGGTCACGCACGCGAGTTACACTGGCGTGCTTGTTCACCCCTGGTGGAAATGAAACGTTTGCCCATGTGAACCTTTAGTCCTTGTTTAAACTATTATCCGCGACCTCGTTTATATGACTGATTGGCCTAAGTTCCACAAGGGGACCTCGGATAGGCAATAGGGTTAGTATAGTTAGGTTTGTCTACGGTAAGCTGCGGAGGCCGGAGACTCCAGGATGCCTCAGCTATAGATAGGCTTTCGGGACTTCAACCTTCAGTGTCCACTTCGCTATATTCAATTTTCATACCTTCTTGACAATCTCTTCTTTGTCTTTTCTTACTTTTCATTTTTAACTCGTTTCTACGCGGAAGGAATCCTGTGTAGGAACGCACCGTGTACTTAGGTTACCTGATCCATATCGTCCATTCAAAATCGTCTATTTTCATTGTTTTCTTGGGATCACATTTGCTGCGCACAAAGCTTCAAATTAACCGGCCACCGCATCCGGTCCTGGTAAGTTTTGAAATCGCGACTCCAGGACTTAATTTATGACTGAAATGATCATGCACAAATAAAGGGCAGTTACTAAGCTATTCGCAGTTGTTAATTGTAAACAGAAGCAAATTGACTAGCGGCTCAAGTTGGGCGGCTCAAGTCGGGCAGCGAGTTAAGGCACAAGGTAATTCCAGAAATAGTCGATAATTTTCTGGTAAGTAATCTGACACAATGGCAGAGTTGCCGTCTCTTGTTTATGGTTATGTTGCAGTCCAGTTCTTGTCACTTCCAAGAATTTTCGCTTGACTGCGATGGCCACCTAAGCTGTTGCCGGAGCAGCCCTGCCTTTGTCCTGGTATTTGATCATAAGCAAATGGATTCAGTGGCTTCCAGCGCCATCTAAGCAGATGGCTCTCATGAGATAGTAACGTGGAGTAATTGGAAGCAGGGTGTTACTTAATATCATCCTGCAAATTCCTTTGCAGATTTATAGCATTTTGTTCATGGATTATCGTGAGTTATGGTTCTGTGAGGTAAATGTCAACGTGTGCTTGTGTGTCTCGAAATGAATTATTTTTTTATTGGCCCAAAACGCCGTTCAGTGGGCAAAAGGCTCGTTCAGAAGAGATATTTTAAGGCTAGTTTCACGGTAGATTTACCGTTTACGATCGCGTAACGTACATAGGCTCCTTGCTAAAACATTTGAATTCGGGAGCCCCTGGCATATGCAGATCTTCTCTGCAGTTGAATTAAAATGATAGGTAATATATTTGCAGTAAACTTCAGGTAATTTACTAGTTGACGTTTCCTGCGTTATGTTGCAACGTAGTTGGATTCTTCCATAGTTGAGTTCTTCTATGAAGGATGCCAAATTTAAATTTAGGGCGACACTTCCGTGGTTTGAAGTTGGCCATGCGTCCTTCATGTTTGCTATCTTTTCTTGTATGAATGGTTTAAGCTAATTTAATAACTCAAACGTGAGGCTATTCATCAAATAAAAGTAAAGTAGTGAAAATCCAATGAAGCAAGTAACAAATTTTGCAATTGTGGAATGAATTGTTTCATTGAGACGCTCGTGGCCCAATACGGGGGGGGGGACGTGTGAAGTTAGTTCTACTGGGACACCCGGGGCTCAATGTGCAGGGGACGTGTGAAGTCGTTTCATTGGGACACCCGGGGCTCAATGTGCAGGAACGTGTGAAGTCGTTTCATTGGGACACCCGGGGCCCAATGTGCAAGGGACGTGTGAAGTTGTTTCATTGGGACACCCGGGGCTCAATGTGCAAGGGACGTGTGAAGTCGTTTCATTAGGACACCGGGCTCAATACGCGGCGGACGCATTAATTTCCGATTTTTCGATCGTGTTAGATTGCACGGGTGTACTAATGCAGCCCGATTAAGCATAGATTTTGGAAGTGAGACTTAAAAGGAGTAATTAGAAATTTATGTAGAAAAACAACTAAAAAGTCTACAGCACGAATTCGTCATGTTTCTTTCGTAATAGCAATCTGGATTTGTGCTTGTAAAAATACGTCACTGGTGTTGCGGCTCTTGAGCCGCCACCCTTGAGCTCCTGATGATGTTAATGTTGAATTCTCGCTGGTGTCGAGGCCGAGTTCTCGCTGGTGTCGAGGCCGAGTTCTCGCTGACTGCCTTTGCTGTTGATGTAAATGTCGAAATGGTTCGGGGTTCTCCTTCGCTTTGAAGACGGGTTTTCTGATCTTTGGTACAATTTCAAATATCAAATGCAATATACTCACATCAAAAACAGTTTCAAAATGCCGACGAAATCATTTTCGTCCTTCAAACTCAAATTCCAATATTGGACACTATCTTCATCTTTCATCAGATGCATTTTTAAAATTCCGAGATAATTTCTCTCAATTTCTGAACAGAGTCTCAACCGATCGCGAGAATTTGTCCATCTCCCAATGTAGTTTCGAATTACATGGCAAATATTAATTTCCAAATTTTTCACCTCAAACTTTAGATTGGAGTCCACAGGAAAGCTAACAGGCACATATCTAAATGGGTTTTAACCCACAAATTCTCCCTGAAAAATTTGAATTGGCAATACAAAAATATTGTAGAATTTACTGCGGAGCTGCCAATTTGAGAAATAAGCCAATAAAATTCAGGTAGGGTTTTGGTAAATCTTTTGATTTTGACATCTTTTAAATTAGAAATGAGCCATCCTTCTCTACTGCATTTGACATTTGATCGACGAAGGGATACTGTAGTCATTAAATCAACATGGCATCCATGAAGTCAATGCTATGTCCATGTTTTCAACACTGATTCAACAAACAAAACATCGTACTCACGACTCTGTGTGACCCCGTGCCCGTCACTGCGACCCCGTGCCCGTCACTGCGACCCCGTGCCCGTCACTNACCCTGTGCCCGTCACTGCGACCCTGTGCCCCTCGTAATGTGTGGTCTTCAACCACACATGCCTAATATATATATATATGTATATGTTCTATGATGCAGTGTTATCTAAATGAAGGAACAAATAACAAATGCAGTATTAAATACTCATTTTATTTTAGAATAAGTCGTAACCTTTTCTAGTGAAAATCATGGTTAGCTCTTGCTCCCCAGGTGCCGGTTCAAGAGCGGAGGAGTCTTAACGACGGGCCTCTTGCCTTTAAGCCCATTCCAGTCAGCTGAGTCTGCACGATGAATATC
Organism: Orchestia grillus; assembly: GCA_014899125.1. NCBI lineage: Eukaryota > Metazoa > Arthropoda > Malacostraca > Amphipoda > Talitridae > Orchestia > Orchestia grillus. The sequence continues at coordinate 1,689 of VOMN01082914.1, read as the reverse complement.
GTGCGAAAGCTTGGGTAATTTGTAAAAAACACAGTGGATGCCTCCAAATATTAACTTACACGATGAATATCGTGCGAAAGCTTGGGTAATTAATAAAAAACCCAGTGGATGTCTCTAAATCTTAACTTACACGATGAACATCGAACTGAATATTCATTTAGTGTATTAAATACAACTAGCATAAATATGGTAACAATTTCAGGTATCTCCTTAAGAATATAGGTATTTTTATTATTTATTAGTTGGTAGGAAACTCTCCAGCCACATTGAATGCGACCTTGGTAGCAAAAAAAGGGACCATTTAGTGTGGACTTGAGAAAACGTAGAATCTATGCAAAGTGTGTTCCCAAACAATATTCCTTGCGCATAGAAACTGCAAGTTGAGAAAAAAGAGGTAGAAATATAAATAATAATTAGTGAAGAAGGCTTGAAAATAGTAAAAGTAAAGTGGGTACCAAAAATAGAACTCCTGAAGACCAAGCTAGAGCTGAAGTAACTCTATAATGCCCTCCTGAGGACGTTAGTCTACATAGCATACGATAGACGAACCTAACCCAACCCTATTGCCTATCATATGTGTGCCTCATGGGGGAATGTCATGCATAATACAAGATGGAAGACATACGGTACATCGTACACGACATGCAACGTATGATATAGTTCCTGCGACATACGTGTATAAGGTAGAATTGAGTATCATACACAATATTGTATAACGTGGTGCAATGTAGCGTAATCAAGTTCAGTGTAACCGACTGCAGTGCAGCGGTCATACATTGGCAGTAGTATTGCAGTGGCAGTGGTAGTGCAGAGGTGGTGGTAGTGCAGTGATGGTGCAGGAGTAAGGATAGTACAATGGCAGCAGTTCAGTGAAGTGTTAGTACAGATGCAGTGTCAGTACAGAGGCAGTGTTAGTACAGAGGCAGTGTAAATACAGAGGCAGTGTTAGTACAGAGGCAGTGTTGGTGCAATGGTAGAGTAAGAACAGTATGAGAGCAGTGATAGTAGCAGAGCAGCAACGGTAGTAAATCAGTAGCAGAGGTAAAGCAGTAAAAGCGGTCAAGAAATAAGAATCGTAGAGAAGTAAGAGTGGTAGGGCAGTATAAGTGGTAAAATAGTGAGTAGTAGTGCAGTGACAGTGGTAGCGCAGAGCAGCGGTTGTGCAGTACTAGTGCAACGAGATAAAGAGCAAGGCAGAGTAATGCAGTGCAAGGTAGAATAATATAGTGCAATATAGTGTAGTGCCATGCAGTAAACATCACTGAAATGTATGGCGCTGTAGCGTAATATAGAATATAATTGAGAAATGAAGTAAAAAATACAATACATAATCATACTGGACATGTACGATATAAGAGGCGCAATATATCAGAATCGATAAAATATAAAACCGTATGATAATATTCACTATTCTTATACACAAAAATAATAGGCAAAATTCTAATAAGCAAAAGTGAACAGAAAATAAAATAATGGAAAAATAGTACAATAACATAATATATATCATACTTCTTGAGATAGATTATGTCCCCAAAAAAAGTTTACCCATTTCATATTATAATTCAAAAATTAATGAATACATTTTCGTTCTGTAGAGACCATTCCCATTAAATCTGTCTAAATAAATGTTTTAAATTTCATTTATTTACCATTAAGTCATTCTTACCGGCCAATGTCCGGAATTTTACT
>VOMN01082907.1:0-12810 GCA_014899125.1 Orchestia grillus | reverse complement strand
CTCCCCTGGCACCGCGCGGAGGTGCCCCGCCAGGCCAGTAGCTTGACCTTACAGTGACAGGCCAATGCTCTTCATCTTCTTCCTTCAATATAGGTATACATGTATGACTACAAGACGCCTACTTTTGTACGCGTTAGTTGATCCGGAAACAGAAGGTGTTCTTATATACTAGTTTAACGGATGTGCGCTTCAAACACCAAAATTACATAAGTATAGAGCACGATTCTTCATAATTTAGAGCTAGATTTAGACGCTACGATTTAGAAGCACGCTGGACAGGGCCGTGAGATAGTAAACACTGAAAATGAAATAAATCATAGGTTTTGGGCCGACTTTCAATTTCAGACATAACGGACGAGGAGCTAAGCACCCGTTCTGAGTGTGTTGCATTTTCAAGTGATGAACTGAGTAGAAGTAAAATAACAATAAAAATGAAACTTGTAGGGAACCGAGTGAGAGGTTGTAGCAACCGCCCTCCATGACTCGTACCAAGAACAGAACTCTATGTCGAATATGTGAAGAAAGGGAATTCCGTCACATGCTGTGTAGGGTCTGAACTGAGACCAGATCTCGTTCTTTTGAAGTGCCTCGGTGTGAAGAATATATTCAGCGTTTCAACGCACATGGAATGAGCAAATTAGACCTGTACATCCCTGACAGTTAAGTCTGCGCACAGCATACTGGATCCAAAGTGCGAACAGTGAAGTCCGTGAGCCAACAGTAAATTGGCTAATAGGAATAATGCGACTTGTATACTCCCATTCCTCGTCATAGGGAAAGAATATAAGGTACATTGTTACATTTTATCTAACCATTCTGTTATACTTTTCGATTTTGTGTGTTATCGTTGGTGTGTAACATTCTCCACTTATATTATTTGCTACCTTTATGTGTATAGATTATTAAAATTTAGGGAGTAGTTCTGTTTGTCAAGTTCTGCATCATTCAAGTACAAAATTTCCCCCTAAATCTTTTAGGGACAAAACGTAACCTGACAGAATGCCCAAATAGGGTGTTCCATGAAGGAAACCGAAATTGACTGGAGCAACACTTCACTGTTTAAAGCCTAAAAGGATGTTTTCACCATGCTTGCTGTCGTTCTTTACCAGGAACAATGTTTTTCAGTTACTTTTTTAAACACGTGTGTGACGTGTGTCATGGAGTAGTTCACAACTGAACAGCGCTTTTCATGATGAAAACATTTCATTAAAATTTGCCTTCCTTTATGGAACACCCTACATTATTTTCTCTTGGGAACTAACGTACACAATTTTGCTCACCTTATACTGCGGATGGGTTACACTGTCAGCTTGTACTCTAGACTTTATGACGTCAATGGGAAGTATAGTCACCCAAGATATGGCTCCTGGAAATGTTGACAGAATCAGAAACAATACTTCAGAGTACACACGTAAAAGTCAAAATTTATATACAAAATACTCATAAATCATACATGTCAAAATTATCAAGCGAAGGATACATTATAAAACATTGCCTGTACACATTATCGGCCTGGAAGAAAGTTTAAGCATTTTTAGTCGTTAGCTTATTTTTGAAAGCGCCATGCAGGCTCTCCATATCAATTGCGATTAAAAGCATCAACAAGAAAGCATTTTTATCCTTAAATTTACGAGTACTAAGTACCAAAATAGAACCATCAGAAACATAGCTGTTAGTTAAATGATCATTACTAAAGTCAGTAAAACAAAATTAAATAAACGCAACAAGTGTTTTGAAGACGCCTCTCCCGCAAGTTACCTATTGAATATGATGTATTACAGTAAAAAAACTTAGAATAATATCAAAGATCAGAATATTATAGATTTTACTTGCGACAAAACTTCCAGCTGGCGTACTTTTCGACTAGCATCATTTTCTTGACGGTATAAAATCGAACTCCTCATGTAAAACCACAAACATAAAGAGTAGTAATTTCATTTTAAATTCATTAAGAGTTGGAATGGTCCAATTTTAAGCTCGGATGATATAACGCGGGTATTCCGATACTTTTGTTAGCAAAGATGTTCCATTTCACATTGGTTCTCCGTTTCATTCATCGTACGATATTTCTGAAAATTCGACTACTTCGTTGCATAAAATTCGTGAGAATTCACCTGCGACCGCCCCGGCCCAGAAGACCTTCAGGTTGGGAGGACTGGGGTCAAAGTCCACCAGCCACTCGTAGGTGACCATGTACACCGCCCACGACCCAACGTCTCTATAAATACATGCAGTATTCATGGGTACGTGTTATGTTCAGAAATTGTTTCAAGTAAAATTTTTACATTAGGTGGACGTAAAGAAATTTCTTACGTGTAGGTTTGTTCCAACCGTATATCAACAATTCCAGCGATGTTTTCATTTTCTACTTTTGATGATTGCTTTGTAAGACCTTCGGATATTCATTGAATTTTTTGAAGAAACTTGTTCAATTAACCCCTTTACACGTTGACTCCGATTCTCCACACAGGTAAAATTACATGCCGACAAATATCTCTACTGTGAATTTAAAAATGAAGGATTTTGGTTTCACAAATTTGGTTATTCTATTCATTTTCTTTCTAATCAGAACTAGCTTATTCGATTGATGAACACAAATTGGAAGAAAACTCGAAAATTTGTATTTATACATGATAGTGCTTTGGTTACATTAGGTTAGGTTAGATGATCGCGTGTACCATATATGACCCCCTCCGGAGTCAACGTGTTAACGAATTACCCCGAGAAGGGCGGCGGTGCATTCACACGGTCTGTATGACCGACAGTGATAGTGAGAACACAACAACCACCTCCGCGAGATATCTCCCGGTAGTTCGTTAAGAGTTAAATTATTTTTCAATAGAATATTTTATTTCAAACATTTTCTTCCAATTCATAGGCGTATAACAAATGCAAGGACATGCGTCTAGCCTAATTTTTCGGGTAAGGGACGATCGAACAAATATACGAGTATGTCAATCAGTAAGAACTCCAGAGGTTGACAATCATAAAGATTGCGTTTTCCGCTAACTCTTTCACATTGGAAGTCAGTTTTGGAACCAAAATTCATATTTAGTGGAATAATAACGATGAATCTAATAGGTTTGCACTGCTTTATGTACGATCCCGTTTTTTATTGGAATTTCGATTAACTTCCTTTAACTTACTTGATATATTTTTATGCATCATATCTTTATCAAATTGACCAAAGGAAAAGCTCTAGATGCACAAAACATTCATGATACGGAGTGAATAAGATGACCGAATGAAAATTTCTTAGTTCCCTACCAGACGTTAGCAGTGCCATCAATTAACCATGCAACCCGCAAACTCAGTCTGTAAATTTAGCAAACTAGAAAAGTACGTAGTTAGAACTAAAATTGACGTCTGATTCCAATTTACATTTTCTTTTTTAGTTTCGTACATTTTTGTGATAAATCGACTAGTTATGATTTTGACTCATCGGGATAATTTTAACTTAACTTTGTACAGTTCAGATTGATCAGCTTGATGATGATGTTAGAAACATCGAAACTTCGCAATTTTAAATGTATTGACTCAAAAATATTTTGTTTAGCTTTTGTCTCACGTTGAGCATTGCAAGATGAATACGAATGTAGGAGTTTTTTAACAACCCTTATGCGCAATGAACTCGGACAATATCTGTTAGTTGAAATATTATAAAAAATACATAGTTCAAGCAACCTAACAGGAAAGTGCGAAGAGTAGTAGCAGTAAGAAACCAGAGTACTAGTGAACTCAGGCAACATTATAGGTACGGGACAATAAAGCCTTGCAATAACAAAGTCGACGTTAGCTCCAAAAAGGAGAAAATACTCGGTATTAATACCTGCAAGAGCCCCGCTCGTGAACACCTCCATCATCGGAGGGTCCTTTTGGAAGTCCACAAGCCATTCATACGTGACCATGTACAGCGCAGCCGCCCATACGTCCCTTCATACGAGTCTGAGAATTAGCTGCGTGCCCTTTAACTTCATGTGTTCCAATCTTACGAAGAAACTCTCCAGTGCATGTAACACAGTCAGAATTCTAGATACAACAGCTAAAAATAACAAAGGTGGTTTGCAATCTTCTTTTGAATAACTTCTGCTTTTTCATTCTATAAATTACATATTATTCCTATATTTAGTTCCGTATCTAACTTCTTACATATTCTTTCAGTGAATTAAATTCACTCTTATGTAACTCTTAACTATCTATGTAGATTTCAAAATCGACGTTCGTAAGGAAGCTGATAACTTTTTCTGTTAAGTACAGCTTTATCCTCAAAAGAATTTTGTCGATAAAGGGTTAAGAAATAAACTCTTTCCTGAGACTTATTTAGGTCTCGCTGTTGCCTGAGTTCAGTCAAAAGATATCAAGTGGAGAGGCATTGAACTAATTCTGCAGTTTGTTCCGTGCTTCCCTGACTCATATATAGCAGAGACTATACCATGCCCCAGAACCTCGATTCACACACCAAGTACCACCCAGAACTTCCATGCACAGAGAAAACGTCAGTCCTAGCCTTCTTGCAAAGACCAACCCACGGCTCGAACCTGCCATGCCTCCGCAGAACATGAGCGTTGGCGGAGAAGCAGCCTCCTCTCTACCGGCTATGTGTCTGATCATGAACTCATAGATGACCATGTAATACCCAAACGATGGCACATCTCTGTAGGCGGACGCCGAAAGGGATAGAGGTACCATCAAATTATTTTGATTTCAGATCTTTTAATTATATCTAGGTCTAGATCCTACGTCGACATGTGAATATTTCTATTTCTAAAATTCTGTGCTTAAACTCAATGTAAAAGTCACGAAATACCTCAAATTTCTAACGAAACAAGTTAATTTTCAATAAAAAATTGTTGTAATTACTCTAAAAGAAAAATACTTTACAGTAGAATGGCAATGTCGTGGGATTGACAAAACTGAAAATTGGTAAACATTGGTTTTTGAGACAGTGAATGATAATTATCGGAAGGTATTTGTTGCACACCAATAACTGAGCCAACACATTGATAGCACCGAAATGAAAAAAATATGTAAAAAATGTGGTGACTATTGAGGGATTACTTCTGAAAACAAATTCAAATTTGAATTCAGGATTTGGATAACTGGATATTTTCTAAACCCAGACGTTCAGAATCTGGAGTAATTCCGACCAACTCACCCCCTTTTATGTTACCGATGAGCATAATTCTGTTCAAAGATACGTTATTAAATACAAGTTTATTCAAAAACAACGGGGAGGAACACGTTGCAGGAAAACTATGAAAAGAAGATGAGATATACTGGAAAGTACTTTTCCCTCTCAAATACGGGATAAATGGATGAAGTTTTATGATATAGGCACTTTGGAAAAACTGAATGAAAGAATGGCAGGGAGATGCTCACAGGCTGAAATTTTGCTGTCTTAACCCATTGCTGAAGGGTCGCGAAGATTTTCGCCTAGTTAGGTACTGGTATTTTTAAGATTATTTATACTTTAACGGGTCTAAATTAATTTTTCAACATCGGGTAACGAACGAGAAGCGTAAGATGCAGGTTCCATAGTCACATAGTTTACCCAGTCTTTTTTTAATTAAAATATTGATTTAAACGAGCAAGCATTAAACAACAGAGACGGGTAGGTTTTCGTAAGAAATAAATACTGGAGTGAAGGGGTTAAAGACGTAATTACTTTAGATTCGAGCCCCGTCAACAGTTGCGAAATTTTTTATTGAACTCTTTTTAATTATAGAAAATTAGATCTGGCGCATTGTAGCCCTTCCCCTGCCGACTTGGAGGCCAAGTCATTGTAGGAATAATGATGGAAGAGTTTCTAGTCTCCTTCTTCTATCCTCTTCCTACCCTACCCATGCTACACATTATTGGAGTTATTAATAACAAGTGTAAGCAAATCCTGACTAAGCCCCCGCAGAACGAACTTCTTATACCTATCTCTACACATAGTTCATTTTAACGTATTTCCTACGGCGACGCTTGTTTTATAGAGGTAAGATGACCCACCGGTGTGACATCGCAGGAAACGTTTTAACTCATTTCGACCTAATTAGTATTTCTCAACTTTAGGCGAGCATACTTGCCAAATTTTATTTTGATTTTGGATGAAAAGGACTGCAAATGAGTTTACTCGATCTATCCTGGTATAAACTGTCCATTTTCGAGAGTAATCACACATCGGCAAAAAAATACAAAAATCACTTGAAAGTTACGTGTTCGTCAAAAACCTGCCTGGAATGGGGTTAATCTCGACAACAAGAGAGCAAGAGCGAGGCCTCGGCCACCCACCTGAGCGCCATGGAGCCCAGGCCGTAGTAGCAGCCCCGCAGGCCTGCCGTCCTGTACAGGTCGGCCAAGCAGGACGTGGGGCCCCTGTAACGCCGGTCGGTCGCCCTGCTCTTCAGGTCCTGCGATTTACTCCACACTTTTGCGTCGCCTTCTGGAAAATGAGTTCTATTCTCAATTGCTTACGCCTCGCATGTTAAACTCGGAACCACGTTATTTGAACTCAATGAAACTGTTGCGTGTAACGACATGAAAGGTATTTTTTCTTATAAAATATCCGCAAAAATTATAATGTGTCGTATAGGACAAAAGTCAGTGAGCAGCACTACAGTGAGCACTATCGTATGTTTTAACATGGACCTAATGGCTAATGATGCTCTTGAGTGTCTCTATTATTGGGTCGTAATTTTCAAGTAATTTAAGATAAAATTAGCGTACCACCTTAATACGTTACGACTAATTAAGCAATCTTCTGTGCAGAAGAACGGCATTCAGAGGCTGTAATAGACGAAAGTAAGTAAGGCTGTGAAGTATTTACGTCTAAAATTATTCAAACCCTTGTATAGTATTATTGAATATATTTGAATATATCCTTCAGCAGGCTTCTTTTCTTAACAATGCTTATAACTAAAGTTTTGAAGGTGTCCTGGAATAAAACGCAAAATGGAAGTTTTGAAAAAAATTGTAAAGAAATAATGAACAATATTAGCAAACCAACCAGTGGATCATATATATTGGTACCTATCTCAATAATCTCCAGTAAAACCTGTAAAACATTAATAGTGGAACAAAACAATGTCATTATTTACCTTAATAATGCAGATATTCTAGGTTATTCAAGGATATTATGATTAGTTATCTTGACATTAGTATCCGTGAAATGCCTCATTTCATATTTAGGCAAAGTTCAGACAACACAGTGAAGAAAAAGGAGGTCAGTATTATATTAATATGAAAATTTATAGATGCTCATAAGAACGATAGTGCCGATTTCTTATTATCCAGAACCTTACAGGACGAAAAACGAAGGAGAAGGAGAACCTCTCACCTCGATCGGTAACACAAGTAGTGCGGGAAGTGGATAAAAGCCCGATGATAACACGCGCAGTGATGTGGCGGAATCTCAGTATGAGGGGTACTTAATAAGGAAGGACTGATTAGATACCAACCCAGGAAAGCCCCTCTACTTAAGGGTAGGTATATTAAAACCCGATTATCTTTTACCAGAGAATATATTGATAAAGCTTTGGTCAGGAAAGACTAAGATGGAACTTTTCAGCCACAGGAACGTTTCTTCTGGCTGGAGAAGAACAGGTGAAGCATTCAAACTGAGAAACACTGTGCCAACTGTGAAACATGGTGGTGGGAGTCGTATGTTTTGGGGATGTGTCTAGGCCAATGGAACTAAAAGCATTGTGAAGGTTGAAGGAATAATGAGACTGAATCAACGTGTCAAAACTTTGGTGTAAAAATTTTAAATAGTCTGTCTAAGCTCTTGGTATGGAACCCGATATGATCTTTCAGCCTGATGATGACCCCAAGGGTACTGCAAAATCAGTTAAAGAAATGGTTGGAAAACAATGAAGTCAATGTTTTCCAGAAGCCAAGCCAAATCCGATTTCAGCCAAATCGAAAATTTCTGGGGATTATTGAGAAAAATATCAATGCCAGGAAACCCTAGAATTTTGATGATTTGAAGGAAATTGTAGAAGATAAGTGGTCCAAGATTTCTACTGATGCCTGCAAGAACCTTGTTGTGAACTTCAGACAAATTAGTAAAAATAAAGGTTTGCAACTAGTTATTTAGATGGATACAAATAAATATGAACATAGTTCATTTGCTATTAGTGTTGCGAGTATTATTTCTTTAAATTGCATTCTTTCAGGAACTTTCATTTTCCGTTCTATTCCAGAATAGCTTCAAAACTTTTGGTATTAGCGTTTCTAAGAAAAATAGTCTATTGAAGGATTTATTCAAATATATTCAAGAATCATGCAAGGGTATGAATGATTTTGGGCGTAAATGCAAATGTACACCGAACGAACTTACTTCAGAACACAGGAGCGTTTAAGGCGTCTAAGTATCTAAAAGCCTAAACATACAATAATTTGATAACATACTCGTTCTTTAGTCATACTTGAGAGGATCGAACGCTACGTACTTGCACCACGAGAGCACAAGTCCATACAACCCTGTTTATCACTACCCATTATCTTGGAACGATAGCAAACTTCGCCCTATCGTTTTGTTTTTTCCAATCCTTTGAAGAATGAAGAAATGAGCTCGTATTCCGCCTCAGCTCTGACTGATACAGAATTCTCCACAGAATAACGCTTCTTACATTTGGCGCCATGGCGCACTGGTTAGCTTGATAACCTCGCAGTAGGGAAGTTAGGGTTCGACTCCCGGCTCAGGCACTGATATTCACGTTACCACGGAGTACTTCCCTTGGAAAAAGAAGTTTAAACCTCACATTCCTCACATCCCTCACGCGTCAGTAGTTGTAAGGCATTGGAAACCCAACGGTAAAACTTGTTGGAATCAATAGAGGTTCTACATGATAACAGACAACAGGTCCGTCAGGGTCGACTCGTAACTAAGCTGACAACGATGACAAAAGTCTGATGTAAGAAGGAATCTCGTATCTTAATCTAAAACTAATAAAGCTACACCCAAAGGAATAATCCCTTTTATGACTAAATTATTTTCCCCCTAAGACTGCCTTTACCCCTTATTAAAAACTGACAGATCCGTATGAAATGGGGCCATATGATCCTCTGGGGCTTTAAAGCCTATGCTCTGTATAAGACGTTTCTCCATACTACCTAATTTCAACAAATAGTAAACGTGTTTTTAAACTACTTCTGTGAAGCGGTACATGACTAATTAATGACATTTCCAACTAAGAGAGGATGTCACTGGCTAATCCAATTCGTCAAAAAAATATCTCCCTCATGCTTGGGAGGTCAACGCAACATATACAAGTCTACAAAACACTACCTCTCACTACATTCTATTCCATGCTCTTACCGAGAAATTCTTCATAGCATCAACAACCATCAAATTTCCCTCTCCATCCAGTCCGAAAACCTAAGTCTCACCCAAATCACATTCAGCACTGACGCATCACCGAGTTTATCCATACTGCTCATTAACTACATTCTTTACAATTTCTCTTTCCTATTCATATTTACTACGCTCAAAAACGAAATGTCCAATCGCTTCTTCTACTCCACTGTTGCACTGCACACGTATCCTGGTCTTCCCTTCATTTTACCTCCATTTGCGCCTGTTCACTCTCCAGTCTGACACCGGACTCCAAACAGTAATTGGCTTCCATAACTTCCATCATAGGTATTCTATGATGAATGGATATTCCATCATAGGTATTCTCAGTCCTTAGTACCTCCTTTTCAGCATACCAGACTAGAGATGTTTTTCTCACCATGCTCTTTTCCACTTGTCTATGGTTGATACAGCCACGTGCTGAGCCCGAGCGTAAGATAAGAAGTTGGTCACGCGACGTTACCGAATGGCCGAAATCGCAGCGTAATCGGATTTCTATGAAATATCTTTCTATATACAAAGGTAGACATGATACGATTTAGCGATTTTGATGCAAATGGCCAAAACATGTATCAAAGCAAGAGACCAAGTCAAAATAAACCTGAAAACGAAAACTTTCTTATATGCACTAGACCTCAAATTTTAAAAAACATACCATCAATTGACACTATTTTCTACTTGCTCAAACTCTCCATCGTATGACATATTAGTTCATTTCGAAAAATGTTGGACGTCTTGGCGATTACATTGTCGAAAGTTGTCGAGAATCGAGTCTACCGGAAAAATAATTCACGACTATGTTAGTCCTTACTTAACCCAATACCAGGCCATAAAAAATCGAACGGAACTCAAAATATTAGTTTTGTAAAGAGGTTTTGCAACAATCTCTCTTGGTAAAGCGACTTTAAAACTGTTCCTGAATTTATCTACGCCATTGGATCTAACTTAGGTCAGACAATGCCATGAACAGCCCAACTTACCGGTTTGCAGCTGCATTTTGATTTTGACGAGGTCGACAGGACACGCAACGGCGAGTTGGACTACACCTCCCGCACAACCGCTAAGGAACACTTGCGTCAAAGTGGCTTTGTCTTTCCCATCATGCAGCGACCGCAGACAGTTACCGTAGACGCCGAAGAACAGAGAGTTGAGGGTGCCCGTAGCGAGCAGAGGGAATCCCATGCCCTTATAGAACCCGCGGACCTGTAAACAAAATTATTAATTTAGTCCATTATTGAAAAGTTGAAAATATTTTTTGGTGACACGATTCAGAAATATGACGTTGAAGGTTTCAGAGACGACGAAACTTACATTAATTTCCTACCTTGGATACCTTGGAGATGTTTGGGCCTTCACGTCCGGGCCACACTGGGGTACCGCCGCTTCATGTGCATGGTATGCCTTCGCATATCNTTCATGTCTAGTCCGAACGCTGCCAGCCGCCCTCGCATTGAACGTCGGCACAACACAAATCTTGCAAAACCGAATGTGCTGCTTTGTGTGCAGCCTTATGGTCGCAACCTCATGGTCTTATCATGCGTAACCTCACACACACACACACACGACACACGAATACACACACACACAGCACACGCTGCACACAACACACACGTGCCCGCGACACGCACGTCTGCCCGAAGGACAATACGAACAGATCAATAATATGACCCAGGCCGGACCGACTGACCTGCCCCGCTGCCCGGCCGCCCCGGCCACAGAGGGGCACCTTTTTGCTGCCCTTTTGCCCCTGATTTCGAGAGGCCTTCGGACGTGGTCAGGGTGAGATAGCATCTGAGGTGGCGTGTGATGTGTGTAGAGTGTGTTGTAGAGTGTGTTGTGTGTGTTGTAGAGTGTGTTGTGTGTGTTGTAGTGTTGTGTGTGTTGTAGAGTGTGCAGTGTGTGTTGTAGAGTGTGTATTATGTGTCGTAGAATGTACAGTGTCCAACCCTTACTTCCTAACACCCGCTCTTTCTTTCCCCCTCTCGCTTTTCCTTCCCACCTCCCGTTCTTTCTTTCCCCTTCTCGCTCTTCCTTTCCACCTCCTGCATTTACTTCCAATTTCCCGCTCTTCCATTCCATCTCTCCGCTCTTGCTTTCCATCTCTCGCTCTTGCTTTCCATCTCCCGCTCTTGCTTTCCATCGCGCTCTTCCTTTCCATCTCCCGCTCTTACTTTCCCTTTCCTGCCCTTATCATCCACCTCCTGCCTTTCACTTCCTCTTCACCCATTTTCCCCCACTATCTTCGATTCTCTACCAGATTTCCTCACATCTCCCCAGCACAACCCTAACACCTTCACGTCTGACCGAACCTAAAAGTTATTCATCTAAGGTTGAATTCGCTTTCTATCTTGAGCAACTTTTCTTTCTATCCTTATATTTTGCACAAAATTATCTTTCTATCCTACCATTTTGCAGAGAATGTTATTTTGTCCTCATATCTTACATGGATTTTCCTCCTGTCACCAATTCTTTCCCCAATTCTCTCCCTATGCTCACATTTCGCGAAGAAACAGCAAGTCAATGAAGAAAAGGAAGAAAAGACAAATAAGAGACAACGAAGAAGGCATGAAAATAGAAAGAAGCAAAGGAGGCACGAAAGATAGGAGTCCCGAAGGCCTATCTACAGCTGAGGTAACCTAACAGTCCCCCTTCCCCCTGGGGACGCCAGTCCCCATAGCATGTAATAGACAAACCTAACTCACCTAACCCTACTGCTTATGGCCTATCCTGTGCCCCTGAGGAGTGACACCGCCGTGTTTCCCCACCCCGGATCCCCATTTCATAAGAAACTTCCTCGTCCACTCCCCAGCTCATCTCCCTACTCGTGCTTTGTGGACGACAGCTTCCAATCACTTCTGACTGCGGTTTTCTCATATAACAATTTTACTAAGGATTTTCATTGAATGGTTTTTCCCATAGACTTTTTGCGTACGATTTCCAATATCCACATCCCCGTTTGCCCGGCCCTAACCGACGTAGTAACGCCGGGTAATCTTGGTAACCATCATCAGACCGTCCTTCAATTTGGAACTGTTTCTAAATCATGTCTCTTTCTCTCTCTATTTCAATCCATTCTTGTATTGTTCACCTCTTCTTCCCTGCTTTTAGATTGTTCTCTATTCATTTTCTTCATCCCTGTTATATGGTACACTCGTTTTCTTCGTGCATGTAGTACGTTATAGTTGTTTTCTTCACGCATGTTGTATGTTACAGCCGTTTTTTTCTGGCATGCTCAAGCCGCTGCCGCCTTTGCGCCCGCCCGGCATCTCTCTAACACAGCGACGGATGCAAGGAAAACTCGAGAAAAAAAAAATAATTCAATTTGCGAGGATTTTTTTAAGCAGAGAGAAGCAAGCTGCGCTGCGACGGCAGCCGTCTGCCGTCCATCCGCTTTTGTGTCCGCCAGCGGACGATATTCTGCAGCGTCCCGTAATGGGGACAGCGGGGCTGGGAGAAGTCCCTGCCTGCCC
>VOMN01082906.1:0-15573 GCA_014899125.1 Orchestia grillus | reverse complement strand
TTTGACCCCCACTGAGGGCCCCCCCTTATTAGACTCCCACTGAGGTGCCCCCTCATTAGTGCTCCACTGAGGTGCCCCCTCATTAGTGCCCCACTGAGACGTTTCGAGAGCGATCGCCCACCATCCTGCACTTAAATGCTGGGCTTGAAAATCTCACTAACTTTCCGCAAGTTCCCCACGCAACTTCACAAATTGATTGATCTTCGCACTGGATAAAAGCCAATCTAGGAAGTTTGACCTGTACTAAAGTTTTATTGAACGCGATGTGTTAGCAGAGTGCTGAGAGCTGACTGTCTATTGGTCACAGCACGCTTCGACAAAATATGCAGTTTTTGTCAAATCTGATCACACTTGATGATGAATGAATAATTTTGTAGAATAATAATAATTAATGACCAATCGAACAATAAAATTCAACCATTCAAAGTCATATCACCAAGTATTCTCCCTCCACTAAATGTACTAAATTATGTTTTTAGCAATGAAGCAACGCCGGAGACTTCCAAACCTTGAGCATCCTATAGTATACTGTCGCTGACGGTCACTGCCCTCCAGCCACCCAGACAAATTTTTCAGTTATGACACAATTAAGAAAATACTAGAAATGAGAGAAAGCTCGGTCCCCTCGCATCTGAGATATCCCCGGCCGCCAATACGACAGCCTGAACCATTTTAAAGTGACACTTGACGTAGATTGTCACTCATGTCGCGCTCGGTCTGCGCAACACAAATATAGCGATACTTTAAATCGCGAACCAATACGTGGGCCCTTTTTCTAGTATTCCAATACATCATAGTTATACTATAAGCTACTTAATTAAGGTTTTTCAGGCTATTCAGGCTTAATTAAGGTTTTTCAGGCTAGTATTCCTATGCATCATAGCTATACTACAAGCTACCTAATTAAGGTTTTTCAGGCTTGGAGATTTTCGGATTCTGGTGTACCTAAAATGTAGTTTTTTATTATTTGCTACTTGTTCAAATTTTAGCACGAAAAACTAATCAAAATTTGTATGTCGTATCTGTTCTGAAACACGGGAAAACTCGGGAGCTCAATTTTCAGCAATGCTTTCATGTGTGTAAAATATAATTTTTTATGATGCGTTGTGTAACAAGATGGAGTCGGCAGATAAATGTTCAAATACTCAAGCGCTGTTAGACAAAACGGGTTATGGACAAAACGAACTGAAACTTAACATTAAGACAAATTTTGAAAATTTATTCACCATGGATCTCAAATATTAGCATATTGAAGGTTAATGATTTTGATATCATTAGATTGAAAACCATCACCTAATTTGAAATTCCCGTTCGCATTACTGAGAAAGATTGCAGTGCTCGAGCTGACAATCTGTGGCGGTATTCTCGCATTGACTTCGTTGCCGCCTTCCTCATCCTCACACCTTCATGTGAAGTCGTCTGTGGGGCTAGGCCTGAGGTCCACGTTAAGTTTCTCTTTTCGGTCATAATGACCCCTTTCTCCTCCCCCCCCTCCAGAAGGAGGGAGGAAAGGGAGTCCCCCTCCCCTGTGTAGTACGCCACATGTACTCACATGACGGCGGCCCGTCAGAGTGCTGTGGTGCTGCTTAAAGTTGAACTGCGCAGCTGTCGCGTCTGTGTGTGTGAATCTTACCTTCGCTTGATAACCAGTCGCTCCGGCACGGCTGGGCGCTAGTTGCAAATGTGGAATAAAGCTTTCTAACTTTCATGCGCAATATCTGGGCACCAAGAGCTCTCATGTGAAAGGCCAGCGGCTCTCACACCTTTTATCGCTAGCTGCTAAGCGCTGCTCACACACCTGGACACTAGTAGTTGTCGCACGCCACAGCGCAGCGATCTCAGTGTTGCAATTTGAAACTTTCATTGCAAAGAGAAATTTCCCTCAGTATCGCTTACGATAACATGCAACTTTGCAAATGAACCTTTTCACTAATATGCTTTAGAGAACAAATACGGTTTCATACTTTCGATTTAAGCGATATCGTCACAGGCTTGTTCATACGTGTACATACTTGTTCACCGTGTTAGTGAAAAAACGTTTAACTTATTCATTTATAAATATTCATTGTGGGTACACACGACAGCTCTCATCCTGCTGTATACATTTAATACGATATTTTAACTATTACTTTTTACTCGTCAGCTTCGAAACTGTGTTCGAATGATTCAAGTTTCGATATGGGTATATATTGTTTCATTTAACTTATGGCAAAGTTTCACATGGTCATTCCAGTCCTCCATCATCTATGCATTCACTCTTTCGATCCTGTGTGTAAATCACAATATTCGATTATTTTTGTATCTGTGTTAAGAGATCATCAATGCTTAGCAAAAACTTCAACTTCATTTCATGTAATTCATGATCCATGCAAAATATGTATAAGAAAGCAGATCTTGTATCTTGTACGTATCTTGTTTCTTTCAAAAATGCCACAACTTACGAACACATAAAAACTAAAAATTTCCCGTCGTTGCAGGAGGGTGCGATGGCCTGAACGTGGTGTCGGTGGACGTGCCTTCACACGAGGTGGCCGGCAAGCCCGTGAAGCTGACGTGCAACTACGACTTGGAGGGCGACGTGCTTTACTCGGTGAAGTGGTACCGCGGCAGCAGCGAGTTCTTCCGCTACATCCCGGGTGACCATCCGCCCATCCAGGTCTACGATCTTCCCGGCGTTGTTGTCGATGTGAGTACATGTAATGAGCTGAAGCTGAGCGTCGTATGTCCTCTCCTACGACTCAAGTTCATTCCCCTTCCTCCTTCAAATGAAGGTGCACGGGCAGGAACCGATACAGAGAATCTTATTCTAGGTTCCTATTAAAGAACTTTTTTAAGCCGGCGAACTTCAAAGACACGACTTTGATGTACTGCTCACACTCCCTAGAAAACGACAGCAACACGCTTTGAGCTGCATTTCACATTTTACTGGTTCAGCTTTGCTGGCTCTCCTGCATCAACATCCAACGGACGGGCGGTGGTGGATCCATTCCTGCTACCCCTGCTGCCTCTGTGCCCTCAATCCCCCTCTCCCCCACCTCCCACCCCCAAGTCTTGGGGTGTTAAAGCTCCGACAGGTAACATGTAATGCAGCTCCTTTCGTCTGACGCAGCCGCAGCGGTATCGATGGGTCTAGCGTTAGTTATCTGTTTCAATCGAAAAACACTTAAATCTCTAACCCGAAGTCCTTACTTAAAATTATCTTAAAATAAGTGGTGCTCACATAATAACCCATAGAACTCAACAATCGGTAGCTGTTCACTGGTTCCCTTCATTCCCTTATGTTTTCGATCATTTTCCTGTCAAACGCATACGACCGAATGAATTTGGTTCCAGAAATAAATCAGAGGAAATGAACAAATCTCTTTGAGGTATAGAGACTTGTTTGAAATGGTATTTAAGGTATGGAGTAGCTCAATCCGCTCCAGCTCGCCTCACTGTCATTGGTCCTAACCTAATACTTCTCTCTAGATCTTATCACATTCCGGAGCCACCATCAGTTACTTCTGGCGCTGAGGAATCAGCTCTCGTACCATCCTGCGATGCCCTTAAGTCGACATTTGAGCTAGGGCTCATGACGAGAGATTGCAGGGCTGATGACTGCAGCACCTCTGGGGCCTGAAATATTCTGTACACAAAATTTCCTCCACCTGCTGTGAGGGCGGCTCGTCCTCCACCTGCTGTGAGGGCGGCTCGTCCTCCACCTGCTGTAAGGGCGGCTCGTCTTCCACCTGCTGTGAGGGCGACTCGTCTTTCACCTGCTGAGGGGGTGGTTCTTGCTCCAAACAGACCCAGCCAAGTTTACCACGAAGAGCAGCACCACAAAACGAGGGGCTGTCACTCGCGCTGCCAGCCCTGCCTCAAATGAGGGACAGTGCGATGGCTTAGCAGTGCTCATTTTCTGCACTTCTTTTAAAGTTTGATGGACGTGCGCCGCTCCCCTTTGTCTCCCCCTCTCCCTGGCCCACTAAGCGGCTGCCTTCAATGAGCTCATTAATTCATATTCAGGGCGTTTGTGAGCAAAATATTTTTCTTTCGGTGAAGAGCAACGCATCGATGCAGCACTGCTGGTTCTCTGGGCTTTGGAAATATGATAATTAAATGGGGCTTGACTCCCAATTCGGCCTTTGGATGCTTCAATTGATCATGCTCTCATATCGACTTGCATAAAAATCATCAGAATAATCCTGGGCTTTCGTCGAGCTTAGCGGATTCTGCTGTGAATACGTGCAGTATAATCTTCAGTGTAAATTATTCAGAGGTTAAATTTAGCATCCGTGTTTCTCGGTTGTCTGTCGCGCTCAGACTCAACGGTTTAATCTTCAAAAAATCGTTTGCATGAAATGCACTGCTTTTTAAATTGAGTAGAGATGATTGTTTCACTTATAAAGACGTACTCTAGCATAAATTCATCAGTCTCGTTTGAGTAATCGTGTGAAAAAATTTAGCTGTTTTTCAAAATTATTTGTGTATTACTTCAAAAATTGTGCCAGCTCTGCTCTCTTATTAAATTTTGATTTACGTCAAATGTCAGGATTGTTAAAAACGCAAAGGCACCTGCCTTTTAGTAATTACTCCTAAAATTCAGCGGTCGCTGTCCAGCGTATTATTTAATACTCTTGCCGTTAGAAAAAAATGGAATTATATAAATTTTATATTCGAGCAAAAAAACTTTTAACAATACGCAACGATGCAGCTAGGGCTGCTATTATTGTGCTTTTGCCAGCATCACTCACCAGTTATAAGGAGACAGAAGTAACATTTTATCATATCCCTAATGATAAATTTTAATGTCAGAATGTCAGATAGCAAGTGACGTATAATTTTGACGCAATTTTATTTTGCATTCTCAGAACCCTGTTTGTTAATTTTATCTGCGTCTATTACCCTCGTAGCCTTTGAGTTTTCTTAACGTATCATACAAGTACGATCACCGCAGATACTGTGGCTCAGGAAGCAGATACTACTCTGCTGCTCGCGCTTCCTGCTGTCGCTAGTTGTACGTGAAATTAATCGGCTATTGTCGCTGCAAAAGCTCCTGTCGTTAGTTTGAAACCAACGATTGAGCCTCTGCAAGATTTAAACCATATACGTTGTGGCCCGATTTTGGGACCGTCATAAAATTTGTATTGTCGATAAAATAATGCAAGGGCTCAGATGTGAGATTTTGCACATTAACGCGCAATAACATTTAGGGACACTTGCGCTCTCGCAAGAATGCCAGGGGAGAAAATTTATTCCAGTACTTCATAATCCAATGTCATGGTTTGATTTTCATAATAAACTAAACTGCAAAATGCCTTCCTAGTAATAGCATAAATATAATAGCTCTACAAGAAGACTACATAAAGCTCGTTAACTGCTCTACGGATAAATAAAAATTCATGCAGCTTATAATGAGAAAAGAAAACATATTCCATACATGATATCTGACATACCGATAGCTCTCAAAAGATGTGCTGCTCTGCGCTTTAATTGCGTCTGCATTGAGGACCCCCAGGCGGAATCTACAATTTTTCCTTCACCAATGTCCCTGCAGCTGCGCAATGGTGCGAAGTAAAACACGAGGTGTCGTGACGCAAAGAACTCTGCAAAATGCCTGCCGCAAGCCTGCCTCATTGGCCAGGGATTCATCCGGAAGGCATTTGTGCGGAGAATGGAAGAGGTGGTATGTCGTTTTGTACATATAACTTTTGTTTTACAAATTAGGCCCCAGTTTACGCGGCTTAACACCATCGAGGACGCATAATACATACATACCATTTACTATTGCCAATTTGTTCTGCTTGACTGTCTATTGTACACGTTCCAGCTACTACTAGTATTGGTTCGTGGTGATAGCATGGGTTGTCGGTACACATCTCGTAGCGACTTGTTCGTCAGGTACAGAGAATGGTTCATGGCGAGAGTACAGAACCTGTACTATACTTCGGGCCCTGTCTCAAAAATTGATGCATAGTATGCGCTGGCGTGTCATCGAAGTATGTAAAGTTTTTCAGCAATGTTAGCACTCGATCAAGTATGGGTCGGTTGTGGGGCAGAGGGAATAGCAAGTAACAGCCAGCACTTGTCGTTGCTTCTTGGCTTCTGAAAATGTGTGAGGTACTCGCTTGCTAAACTTTTACGCCTTCCCAGCCGGCGCACGTGTAAACCGATTTACCACAAACCTAGAAGCACTGGGCAAGCTCATCAATTATTGTCCGAATAATAGCAGTATTCCGAGCTCTTTCATTCTAAGCGACCGAAGATATCGAAGATAAATACATAGGTCAGATCTCCCAACATGATCTTTTGACAACTGAGAAGGAATTTCATCGACTTAACTATACCACCTTACCGCTGCTGTGGCTTCTTCGCTGGGTGATGGCGACAGGCTTGTCCAAGTCCCGAACTAGTTCTCCTACTCTCGTACTGACTTCTTTCACGGCCGTGTTACACTCATTTTAAAAAAAATAATTATTTTCTTTACGGTATGTAAAAAGTACGGTCCTTCTGCGTAGATGTCCAAATAGAAAATCGATACATTTGAAGACGGCCTATGTGTAATGTATATTAACATTGGTGAGTCGATGTGATTGAGCGTCAGCAAATGTATACTTTATACGTGCACAGTTTGGTAGCACATAGCCTTTTTCATAGAATGGTAGATTCCCTGTGAAAAGTCTGAAGAGCTTAGGAAAGGTTTATATCTCTTGAATATGTTCTCACATGATTTTATAAATTTTCACTTAAATTTATGTAGATTATGAGTCACTTGCTCATCCTTTCCGAACCTTGGCTGAATCATTTTTATACGTCGTTTGTGACCCGCAAGAGCCGTAAGCCTATTCTCAGACTCACGTTCTGATAAAAGTATGAACAAAATTCTGAGTTCTGACGAACATCATGACAATCAGTAATGGAGTCACAAACATGCGGGTCAGACCTCACAGTAAATCATCCAGGAAGAGCAACGAGGCTTCGCGTGGTTTCTCATGAGCATCTCCCAATAGTTTGGGCATCCGCTAATACTTTGACCTCTGCTTTTGTAAAATAAATGCTGGAAATTCAGAGCGGTGCCAAAACACCAATGAAAATTCATATTAAATATTCGAGTATTCAAGGTACTCGAATCTACAAGCATGTTTAGTGAGTATAGTAGCTCAGTTCTGCTCTCCGTCCTCGTGCTCAAGTCAATGCAGGCATTTTTTAATAGCATCTTTTTTTGTCTGAGTGCAGTTTTTACATTTCTAGATTTTCCACGCTCCGTTAATTTTTTTTCGGCTTCGTGTCGGGGGCGTTTGCATCTTTATCTGGTGGAGTTTCACAGTCTGTATTCTTCGATACAGAATGATTGCGTTACTATTGCTAAATTGAGCTCATCTTTCCGCTTACTGCCATTCTGATATTTTGCCTCATTTGTAACTTTAATGCTTGTTTTTCTTGTGTCGTATTGTAATCGATTTTTTAAAATATGTATTTATTACATCACTAGTTATTTATGCGTTGGCAACGTAGTTTTGCTACCCTGACTGCTGCTCAAGTGCATTTCCGTCACCGCAAACCATAAACTTGAGAATCGTGGGTAGCAGCTTGCCATTACGTGCTTAAAATCTTTCAGATATTCACAAACAACGGTGGTCAGGACAATCCTCCAGCTCTTGAACCATTCCTGATTAAGAACTTGCTTTCCTAAAGCGGCCTCCTTTTGTAATACCTTTATTTCTCCAGCTTTTTTTTTTCTGTACGTGCTTTATTTCTTGGGTCCATTCGTGCAGCCTGACAAAGGCCGGGGGCAGCGGCGCGCTTCTCAATTTCCCCCCTAGTTACGGTCGAGCTCCCTTCAGGAAGCTCCACCAAATCCCGGAGAGCCTCGCTCTCCGCAGTGCACTCTCCGGCTGCAGAAGCACTCGTGCGGACACAGCCCAACTCCCGCCACAGCCCGCGTGTCCTTCCAAAATTCTGGTGCAGAGGCTCCTTTTCCCTCGTTGCTTTTACAGCACCATCAAGCGTTCTATCTCCGCTCTAATGTTCTGCTCTGATTTTGTAAGCGAATGATGTCCTTCATGCCTGCCTGCTTCATGTTTATGTCTTTCAAATTACTTCATCTTCGCGTTCTCGAAACATCCCTTACTAACTTTGCTTCTCAGCCTTTGATTTGCTGCATTTACTTCCTCTTGTTCTAACGCATTTATACAGCAAAACTTTCATACTTACTTCCATCCTGTCGTTCTTTCATTGAACTGTTGAAGTACATTAATTTCTCCGTAAATTTACTCACAAAAAATTACATTCGTTTATTTTTCATCTTTTCAATAAAATTATCCAGTTTTTACTAAGCACCAGTAATTGTTCCCTTTTTTAGCGGCCATTTCCTATGTACTATTTCATCGCTATGAAAAAATTGCTCTCCAGGCAAAATATGGCCCACTTCGGCCTTTGTTTTCAAGATTTTATGAATTTGTTCATTTTTCTTGTGTTTAAATCTCTCGTAAAATGTGGAAGTCTTCGCACTGTCCTCTTCAAAAATTCTGGAAAAGCTCTAACCTTTTCCGTGATTCGGCCATAAAATGCGGACTATTTGTGACCCAACGCCGCGCGCCGCTTATTTAAACTCTCACGGGGGAGCTAAAAACTGCTTTTGAGATGCGACTTCTCCTTCACGCTTCACATTTCAGGCCAGTCCAAACAACTTTCATTTAGGCTCTCTGGAATTCTTCTCCGCGGTGTGGTAAACTGTAGCTACTTTTTTTTTAAATAGTGCGTGGAAGTACTTTCTTTTGCTCGGTAGACAACGGATCTGTGGATATGGCTCATAAAATGTATTTGGAGGCCAAAAAAAAAAGCTTGCTAGCATTCCCGGGGCTGCCAGACAGATCAACTTGGACGACCTCCCCTGTTGAAAAATTGGTTTAAAGCTGTGAAATTTTAGACATCGGTTATTCAAGCATCCGAAAATTGGGATTCCATTTGGTTTTTAGTTTTGTTAATTTCATAGTTTGGAAATATTCTTGTATCGAAATTTGTATACAGTTATGATACTCAGTTAAATTGAAAGTGATTTATAGTACTTACAATCAGTGGTAAAAAATCATAACAGTTGCATTTATAGAGCACATACAGAGTTACTCGATAAAGACTGTTAACAAGTGAATATTATCGAAAACTAATTGACATAAAAAGTGTAACAAACGCAACAGGAAGGTACGTGCTGATGATTTTATATCGTGGCATAGATAACTCGAATATTTTAGAAACTTTCAGCTGTTTAGTGAGCGTCATCTCGAAATTGTAAAAATCAATTAGTAAAAATTCTAAAGTTAAATCTTGGGTGCATTACCCGTAGAGTTTTGCAACTGATGATTTATTTCGCCGTGGAAGGAATATTCGTACAGGATGCGGCAAAAAACGGGTCAAAATTTCATAAAATAAATCATGAAATATAAATATATCAATGTCATGAAATATAAATTAACAACATACACCTATCATTTCATGTTGTTTTTTATTTACGATATTAAATTGAATTTCTATTGAATTATAATTCTTTACTAGCGATCAATTGTTTGTGCAGCACCATCTAAAAAGAAGTGGTTCAAAACGTACTCTTAACTCTAGGATATTTTTTTGTCATCGTTCAAATGTATGCTTATTAGCATTTAATTGCTCACCCCAAAGATTCTTTATCCAAGATTAATTTCGTTTTTTCCAACAAACTGAAATTTATCACTGCATCAGCTCCAAAAAAATATGATCCCGGAACACAAACCTCATGATAGTCAGGCAGGTCATGATGGCTTTAGTAAATCGCAAGCCAATCGCCAAAGCTGTCCAAGATGTCGGCCGGCTTTTCTCGGCCGGCGTAGTTTCATGAATTTTAAGGCTCCAGTTTATTTATATCTCTCGCATAGTCCATTGAGACGGGAGAGAAAGTATGGCGTTTGGCACGAGAGTTGTCCGCCAAGCCATCGCATCTGCGTCTGACTCGGTGCCGCTGTGCCGTGTGAACACCGGGGTGGATGATCAAGGCAATTATGTGGTCTGGAGCTCATGAGTTATCGATGGTATTGGCCATGAACACATTGGTTATTTATCATTTTTAAATCGCTCTGCTTATTATTGAAAGCGGAAGAGGATTAATAAAATTATATGAGGTAACTGCTGGTTCTTTATGAATAGCACTTTAACGTTGAATCAATGAGGGATTCGTCAAAGATATGAATTTTGATCCATTCAAAGTTTGTTTTTTCTAACATATTAGGTGAGCAGACTTTTTGTTCTACCATTAAATAACATATTAAATAGAAACTTTTTAAAAAATACTAACTGAATTTTGCCCCAGCATAATGTTTAATGAATATATGTTTTTTCAGAACTTCATTTTCTATAGTTAATAATTGTGAACAAAATTAGCCGACCTACTAGTGAACTGTACGCGATAGGAAAGAAACCGGGGGAAATTTTTTACTTCTGAAGCTTTGTGTGAGCAGGTCAGGCGCTTATAAGGTTTTAAAACACTCTAAAGAGACCGTATTGCACCCAAAAAAAATGAAATACTCTAAATTGTTCAGTTAGAACACAAAAACTGATTAAAATACATGGAAAAATATTTGGAGGGACCCAAGGAGAAGTATATGTAAATTTGCCTCAGCAGCTTTTGTCAGGCATAATACTATGCGATATGTACTGAAGAAGGATTTAAAATTATCACCTTACGAGGCAACTAAAGCACAACTACGGTCTGGACACACAAACGCGAAAAGGATGAGTCGAACAAAGCACTTTTCTAAAAACTAAGTGATAGCACTCAGCCCGCAGTTTTGTGGACTGATGAAAAATTATTCACTGTGCAAGCAGTCCTCAACCACAAAAATGATTACCTATACGCAAAAGCAAAACGAGATATCCTATGAAAAAGTGTCTGTCCTTCCAGGCTCTAAAATCCAGCCTCTGGAATGGCTTGAGGTTGTGTGACCTCGTCAAGGCGGTAAACTCCACTTAAATTCATAGAAGAATGGGGAAACATAAGCCAGCACTCATCAAAACTTTCTGAATGGGAATTTGATTCCTTAGATACATAAAATATTTGGTAAATCGGGGATTACTTTTCAACAGAATGAACGCGTGTTTAGCCTACAGGCCTGTCCAAGCGCACTGTCGCACACAAGGCATGCAAATTTTCTGTTGGAATTTAGCGGCCACGAACATATGAGCTGGTCTACATACATCCTAGGTGGCGCTGAGATCGTTGCCTCTGCCATCACTGACGAAGTCCTAGTGGGCTTATTAGTAAAAAATGTTCTATAGCATAGAATCTGTGAAGTGTTTCACAAACATGTTTTCTCGGGACGTATGATGTTTAAAAGTTGTATAAAAACTCGATAAATGATTTCTAATTACGATCTCAAAAAAACATCGAGCACTTCGAGCTTGCAGACATTTCTGAATTGAGCTTATCAACTGTTTGTGTGTTTCTAGCGAAACCGTTACCGTTCTTCATGGTATAGAAAAAATTGTTACCACCCGTATCGCTGCGGTTAAGTGATCACTGCAGTGAAGAGTGCTAATAATGCTACAGTTGAAATTAAGGTTTGTTATAATTATACAAATGATCGTCGTAAACATTTTTTCGGCTTTTGTGTTTCTGGCATTTGAGATTCAGTATTTTGCCTGCAATTTGTGCAAACGTGGTTGAGTTATGCTAATTGCGCTAGCTTTAAAATCTCTAAATTTCGTCCTTTTATACTTAACGTCAGACTTTAGATCCACAGTTGGTGCTTTGTCACCTGTGCGGGCCTGAACAGTGAAAATAAAGTGTAACTATGCCTTATCATTTAGCTTCCAATCAGCATTGCCAGCCCAAAGCACCACCCTGCACTTTGACCTCCGTCTAACCCCTCCCACAACCCCCGCATAGCAACTCACGCAGCTCCATATAAGCACCAGTCATCTGCTAAATCATTTCTATTTTTCAAAACGTGCGCTAATACTCATGGTGGCTGTGCGCAGCCATCGCTCCATGAATCTTCTTGTAATGAAATGAGCAAAAATAGCGGAGCGTATGAATCTTGGTCGCTTGGGGCTCCGTGAGGCACCCCAAAAAATTGCCTCGGCTTTGAAAAAAATCTTGCTCTAATTTCCCCAGTTTTCTTACTAGAAGAAACACTGAAGGCAAAGCCGTCGGTCGCCCATGAGACCCTGTATTCACAGAGAAAGGAAACATTAAAAGTAGCAAAAGTGAGGAGAAATATGCGCTGGAAAAATTACCCTAAGCACCGGCCATGAATTACCCCGAAGGAGCGCTCAGGGTCGTCCGTTAGGAGGCGCTACGGCGACTCCGCACGCACTCTTCAGCCCACTTCGCAACTACGGAGAATTTGAAAAAATCTCGGCAAGTTTTGGCCTTCGTTAAAATTAAGTGAATTCCTTAATTGTATGTTTTCGCGCATCAGATAAATTTTGTAATCAAAAAAGTTATTTTGTTCGAATACTAGAGTAAGTATCTAATTAAATGTATGTTTTGAATAAATTGTATTTATTGCGTTAAATAATCTATTTCGGTGTACGGCCTTTTCAGATTAATTAGTTTGAGAAAATGTGTCCGAGGCTGAAACTAAAAGCCCGTCTGTGCCAAGTATTATGTAGAGTTAATGCACTACTCAGAAGCATTATTTGTTTACAAAGAAATATTTATCCCATGATGAGCCTAGCGACATCTCAGAATTTCCATGTGTCACAAGCCATCAAAGATGCAAAGGAAAAGTAATTTTGAATCTTTCATGACTTATTCAATTTGAAAGTAACTTATTTTAACTTAAACGTCACTAATTTGAATTTGAAATTGATAAATTTAAATTTTAAATTGGTATATTTTAATTGTTAATTCCCTCGTTTTAAATTGAAATTAATTTGTTTTAATTTAAAGTTGATTTGCTTTTAATTTGAAGTTTAAAACCTGTATGTATCCGATGCAACGAAAGTTATTTAATTTTAAGGCATCATTCTGCAAATTTAACTTATAAATCACGTATTTGTAGCCATCTAAATCATTTAAATTATATTGCTTATTTCAGAGTTAGATGCAATTATCACAATACGTAACTATTATTGACCCAAATGTGCACTCCGAGTGAAGAACACATTAAGAATATTTTGCTACATGAATTTCAGAAGGGCAATACAGCAATTTCAGCAGTAAGATCGCTCAAAGACACTTACGGTCATGATGTAGTAAATGAAACGACCTGCAGAGGTTGGTTTTAACGTTTCAAAAAAATGACTTCAGTCTAACCTACGAGCCGAGAAAAACACGCTCCAAAAGATTCAATTCTGAAAAATTACCCGTTGCATTGATGAACACCCAACCAGTAGAACTAAAAAACTACTTTAAATGGCTTAGCTGCTGGCAGTAAACTTCAGATCTCATTGTTTGATTGTCACTTAACAACTCATAATGATCAAAGTGCATTATGTCCCACTGCACATATAAAATAATTTTTTTGGACGTGCACCACTTTGAGGTTGACGAATAGACTTCGAACTACGACTGAGCCACTGTCTTTTTGAGCTTAACATCTTTATCACTTATCCACATCTCATCAACAGTAACGATCGTTTCTAAAAACGGTGCTGAAGTTGACGAAAACGGAGTGAGACACGGCAGTTCTCACGCTGTTGACGATTGTTTTCTGAAAGACGGCGTAAGACCCATTTCCAGCTTCGAAGACTGGCTTGTTATAAATTTCTTGCACAGTTCTGAAGTTGCACTGGCTGAGTTTTCATCAATGACACATTTGCAGTTCCTGAGAATTGGATCCTTTTGAGCATCCTTTCGTTGGTTCGTCCTTTAGAATGAAGTTTTGTTTTTTAAAACGTAAAACGCATCCTACAGGTTTTTTTATTTACCACGTCGCTTGCGTAAGCGTCTTTGAAGAATCTCGCTGCTGAAATTGCTGCATCACCCTTTTGAAATCCATACAGCAAAATATTCCTAATGTGTTCTTTACTTGGAATATACATTTGAGTCATTAATAGTTATTTATTATGATTATTATTACAAAATCTGAGGGAAAAAATATTATTTTAGCGATTTAGATGGCTACATATATGCCATTTATAATTTAAATCGAGTACTGATGGCCTAAAATTATAACTCAAAAAACGGACAGAGCTTTTGTAACAACATGATAGTGCAAGTGCCTCGGCAAAAATGGCAACGGAAATGATGTTAATTTCTTAAGATACTCTCTTATTTACGTAAAGTCAAATGTGAAATAACGTTATTTTCATAATAATTGCTCCAGACTGCCTTTTCTTACGTAGTCTCGCTGATTACGAATATGGACCCTAGAATATGGACTAGGATATTTTCCCTTATCTAATTCCTCAAGATTCGGATAAGAAATAATATCAACCCACAAAGGATGTAATTAGGTGGAGTGCAGTAACGTTTTCTAGCGAAGTTCATGTTCTGAAGCGTCTCCAGTGACTCGATCTTTAACCAACTCTCACTCCTCTTTAGAATGCAGTCTCAGAGTTCTGCTCCCTTCAATTCCAATTGTTAATTTTGTTTCGTTTACGTGTTTACATGCAAGTCCAATTTCGTGTTTTCATGCCCAGCGCGTTCGTCAGCAGTCAACAACAGAAACCTTGAACGCAATTAAAATCATGAATATTATTACTGAAGTCGAGTGCGTGTTTAAAATTTTATTTTATTTCCAGAGCGCCGTGAGCGATGACCGCACCGTCAGCCTGCGGCCGGTCACCCTCGATTCATCGGGCAGTTACAAGTGTGAGGTGTCGGCCGACATGCCCTCCTTCCACACCGACAGCGAGAGTGCTAACATGCTTGTAGTCGGTGAGCGTCGGATTTGTCTCATTGATGATAGAACACAGAATTCCATTTGCAGACCGGTGGCTAGTGCAAGTGTCTTTGGACTATTCCTTCCTTTATTCTTAGAAGTTATTTTGTTCACCGTTCGACTATGATAAATGCCCTCCTCATGTCCCGCCATGCAGTGCCTGTGAACGTGTCTTTCGACCGCTGAAATTAGGACGCACACTCGTACTTTGCATTTAGAAAGCTAGAGCATTTCTCAATTTTTGTACCATTAATATGGTTGCTTGAGAGGGGAGAATTTTCTTCATTTAAAAACAAAGGTTATCCATTGATGGGTCGTACATGGGTAGATCAATACATATTAACAATTAGCCGTTTAATGCTTGACGAGCGATTTGTGAGAAATAATGATTTGTGTGACTTAAATGAGTCATTTGTGAAACTTGGAATTCACGCCGGTTTCGAAAGTGAATATTACGCTTAAGCGAGGTAAGTAATGCCTAAGCTACTTATGCCGCAGATATAAAATTACATCAGAAAATTCGTTGTATAATTCTGCGGCTTGTTTAATTCTGTCGATTCTTTAAAACCTGATGTTTAATAGCTTACAAAACACTTAAGTCTTAACAGTAAAATAAAGATTTTACGAAACAATTCGCTAGTTATTACTTCGTCTTATACTTTTTCTGATGTGATAATGACGCCCACTACCGTTTAGAAAGTTGTAGTTGTAGTAGTAGTGAAAGCAGCGCTTCAGA